>CAUYQG010017466.1:0-59684 GCA_963574415.1 Tarsius wallacei
TCAGGCAATCCACTCACCTCAGCCTCCCAAAGCGGGGATTACAGGCTGAGCCATCGAGCCCAGCGAGGGGTACTGTTTCAATCATCTGCATGTGGTCAGCCAGTTTTCCCAGCACCATTTCCTGAATAGGTTCTCCTCTCCGCAGTGGTAAGTGGTGGAGGCTTTGTCGAAGATGAGTTGGTTGGGAAACTGAGGTTTTGCTTCTGGAACCTCAATTCTAGTCCATTGGTCTATAAGCCTGTTCCTGTACCAATAACAAGCTGTTTTGATTATTGTAGCTTTATAGTAAAGTTTGAAGTCTGGTAGTGTGATACCACTTGCTTTGGTTTTTTTGCTGAGGACTGTTCTGGCTATTCTTGGTCATTTGTGTTTCCATATGAATTCCTGTGTTGTTTTTTCTAGGTCTGAGAAGAATGTAGCTGGTAATTTGATGGGTATTGCATTGAATCTGTAGATTGCCTTAGGTAGGAGGGACATCTTCACAATGTTGATTCTTCCAATCCATGAGCATGGGATATTTTTCCATTTGTTTGTGTCATCTTTGATTTCTTTGAGCAGTGTTTTGTAGTTTTCATTGTAAAGGTCTTTCACGTCTCTGGTTAGGGAGTTGCCAAGGTATTTCACTTTTGTTGTGGCTATTGTGAATGGAAGTGTGACTGAGCATAATTTAAACATTAGCTATCATGTCCTGCCTTAAAACAGCCTCGAGAGCACTAAGATATGTAAGGACAATTTGTTCTTACACCACATGGAAGCTGAATGCTCTTTGAGTTATTTTCTGTTTTTTACACTTTGTCTATTCCCTTAATTCTCCAACAGCAATCTGCCCTTCCCTTCCTTCAAATTGGCTGCTTCTCCCAACCTCCTCTTGTGGTACCCACAGCCGACCGAATTCCAATCAGTTCAACTCAACACATTTTCATAAAGTCGACTTTGACCTGTACTTGTGCTCTGTGGGCTATTTTATCATCAGTAATAGCAAAGATATTGTGCCAAACCAAAAAGAAACTTGCACTTGTTTTCCAGCAAACCCCAGTGAGCCACATCCTACGGACTCTGTGTAGCTAACCAGAGGTTGAGACGGGCCTGTGAGTTAACTGCTGTGCCCTCACTTTACAGAGGAGTAAACAAAGGCTCTGAAATATTAAGCAACTCTTGTTTCACATAACACACTTATCTTAAACATCTTTCTGTATGACTCTGGAAACAGACACCTGTATCATCATGTTGAGATGCGTATCCTTTCACTGTACACATGAATTATAATTTATTTAACAGCTTCTAATTGCTGGATATTTAGCTTTCAAAAAGTTTCACCCATTATGTATAACACTGCAATAATCAAATTAAATACTTGCCTAAATATTTTCTTATTGCTTGGAAAACTTTCTTTTTTTCCAGTAAACAAATGAATATTGACAGGTTTCTAGATGTGAATTTGTTGGGTTTAAACTGTCTAATTCAATTTTTAAAATTTACTTTTTATTATGAAAAATGTCAAACTAACAGAAAATTAGAAAAGACAGTATAATGGACATCAACATATAGCTAGCAAGTAAATATAACCTGTTAACATTTTGCCATATTTGCTTGTTCTATGCTTTTCTTAAGCATTTAAAAAGAAAATATATTCATGATGACATTTCACCCCTTCCCCTACCCAAAAAGAAACATTAAGCAACTCACTTAGGCTCTCATAGCTGGTAAGTAGCAGGGCTGAGATGTGAACATGATCTTTTTGGTTTCTTTTTTTTTTTCATTTTTTTAGTTGGGGTCTCTGTCACTCAGGCTGAAGTATAGTGGCATATTCATGGCCAGTCTAGCAACAACCTGCTGGGCTCTGGTGATCCTTCCTCCTCAGCCTTCCAAGTAGCCAGAACTACAGGTGCGCACTACCACAATTGGCTAATTTTTTATTTACTGTAGAGATGAGGTCTCACCAAGTTGCCCAGGCTGGTCTTGAACCCACGGGCTCAGACAATCTACTCTCTTTGGCCTCCCAAAGTGCTGGGATTACAGGTTGAGCCACCGAGCCCGGCCAGTCTTTCTGATTTCTAAGCTTTACTGCCACAAATGGGACGGGGAAGGGAAATCATCATTTCTTGTAGAAATAATGGCTTCAAGAAATAGTCACAATTTGCTTTATGTATTTTCTGTATTATAAGTGTTGAATGATATCACAAATCCATACTGAAATTATAAGACCATGATCTTACAATCTTATAAGTATTCAGAGCACAGACTAGAGATTGCTAAATAGGCAACATACACTATATGATCAGTTGGGCAGTACTTTCTATGCATTAATAGGTGTCAACCTGAATGTCACACTTGCCCATATCATATGACCTTTGTAGTGATTTCTTGGCATTCTTGAGCACAGCTCACCACTTTCAAGGCAGATGAATGAATGGGGGTAAAACAAATATACAAAGAAATGTAGGTTTCCATACACATATACATTTACTTAAAATACAACTATTGCTAGAATCAATTTTGCATATCATTACACAAAAACTTAAATGATCACCTTATTCAGAAACCCATTTAATTCTTCCATTTATATCTAATTCTATCTCAGCCTGGGTGTCTGAATTTGCCTATTAAACAATTTTATTGATTGATTGATTGGGCATCTCACTCTGTTGCCCAGGCAGGAGCGCACTGGCACGCTCACAGCCACTGTAGCCTCGACTGGCTGGGTGCAGGTAATCCTCAGCCTCAGCTTTCCAAGTAGCTGGAACCACAGGCATGCACTACCATGTCTGGCTAATTTTGTGATTTACTGTGGAGATGAGATCTCACCATGTTTCTCAGGCTGGTCTCGAACCCCTGAGCTCAGGCAATCCTCTCGCCTCAGCCTCCCAAAGTGCTGGGATTACAAGCGTGAGCCGCCATGCCTGGTTCACCAGTAATTAGTAAGCAGATACTCTATGCTACATATTATGCTAGATGGCAGAGATAGGGGTAACTTTTTGGATTGGGTGATTGTGACTGGATCAACATGTATCTTCATTTGTTCACAATGAACAAAAACTGTCAATACTTAAAAAGGAGATGCAAAAGGAGCGAAGATGGTGGAGTGAGGCATGCTGCTGCTGCTGCAAGCTGGCCTCTGGCCGGGAGTGGGCTGGCCTCCAGGAGGCCGAGCACATCTGTTGGATCCTGAGAGGTTCCTTATCATAGAAAAATATTTTCCTTGACATTTAGGTGCTTTTATATTCATTTCAAAAACAAAATTCTGACCTCAGGTCTTGGCATGGGTTTCTATGCTGCCCCCTAGAGTGGGTAGTCCTGCTTATTTTATCCAGCCACTTTCCCTATTTTTGAAATGTGGATATCTCTTCTCTACACATGACTTTCATGATTCAAAATGGAAAAGGCCACTTTTCTTCTTCTTTCACCTCTCTGATTCAACACAGGAAAGACCCTGGGATTGTGGTTATCTAGCCAACTTCTCCAAGAAGAAAAAAGCAACCGACATGGGTCTGCCACTGTTATTTGCTTAACTATATAAAGATACTTTGTAAGCGGAAAGCTGATGTTTCCTTTGAAACAGGTGCTTAGGTTGTGGCATTTGTTCCAGACAAGAAGTCTAGATAAATCGTAAGTATGGAGGAAAAACAAAATTAATATAATAAACAAATAAAGCCGGGCTCGGTGGCTCAGCCTGTAATCCTGCGCCTTGGGAGGCTGAGGTGAGTGGATTGCCTGAGCCTGCGGGTTCGAGACCCACCTGGGCAGGCGAAACCTCATCTCTACAATAAATAAAAAAAATTAGCCGGGCGTGGTAGCGCACGCCTGTAGTTCCTGCTACTCGGAAGGCTGAGGCGGAAGGATCGCCGGAGCCCAGCAGGTCGAGGCTGCGGTGGCCGGAAGCGGCCACTTGCACTCCAGTCTGGGCGACGGAGTGAGACGCCAACTCAAAAAAAAATAAAAATAAAAATAAACAAATAAAAGTGGGTTCAGAAACTTGTCACTGAAGTTATTTCAAATACCAAAATAAAAAGCATTTTCCCCCAATTTACTCATATTTAAAGTTCCTTAAGTCTACACAGAGTAGAGAGGACCTCATATGGCAACCACATCCCAAAAAACTTCCTTAGGCCTGTATTAATAATTGTCTGTCACAACTTGGGCTCCTGGGTTTCAGAACACATGGACAGAAAGAATCTCCACAGAAACCTTGTTTTGTTTTTGGAGTCAGGGTCTCACTCTGTTGTTCAGGCTGGACTGCAGTGGCACAATCACAGCTCTCTTCAGCCACTAACTCCTAGACTTAGGTGATCCTCCTGTATCAGCTTGTTGAGTAAGTTGGACTACAGGCATGCGCCACCACACCTGGCTAATTTAAAAAATTTTTTTGTAGAGTTGAAGTCTCTCTGGGTTGTCCACGCTGATCTCAAACTGCTGGGCTCAAGTGATCATCTGGCCTCAACCTCCCAAAGTGCTGGGATTACAGGCATGAGGCCCGGCATCCACAGAAACTTTTTAAACACCAAGACCAATAATGTATCCAATGTGAACAGAATTGTGGAGAAATGGCTTCCAGAATGTGGCAGGCTCTTAAATTGCATTCACCTTAGATGCAAATAGCCTTGTTGTGTTGCTTTGACCTTTTTTTTTTTTTAACCACAAATCAGAAGTACCCCATTTATCCAGTGCAAAAACTGTATGAGTTAAAATTGATCCTTAGTTCAGGCAGCACCTTTAGGATACTGTTTTGGAGATAAGACCTAACACACGCCATATGGATCTATTCATCTGTTGTGATGCAATAAGATTGTTTGGACTAGGGTTGGTCTGCATCTCTGTTCCAAATAATCCTGTTAATAGAGTGTCTGGGGCACTTTAGATGGCTTTCATTCATGTAGATTTAATCTTTCTTTGTCTCTTTCTCACACTGGCATATTTCCTCCCATTCCCCGTAAGTAGCTACTATGTCTTAGGCTTACTAAGTTGTTGTCTCCCTTAGAAAAAACTCTAGGTGGCTTCCCAAGTACATGACATTTAATTTCATCTTAGAATAATAAATAAGACACCACACAAAGTACTGCTTCTTTCTGCTTCTAAGATTTACATTTAAAATGCTTTTACTTGCTCCTCCATGATCTTTTTAATAGCACAAGTGCTTAAAAGATTAAATATATTTGGGGGAAATTTTTAAATCCTTAATTCTTAATGGCATATTTCAAATAACTGAAAATAATACATGTGCTAATCTTTTAAAATTTCAAACAAGGGTATGAACCAGCATAACATTATATTTCTGGCCAATTTATGAAATGTTTTCCTCTTTCATATACTCATGTACCATTCTTCAATGTTGATCTAAATCATACATTTCACAGTTACATAGTTAATCTTATTGCCTTCAGTGATGGGGGAGTACTTTACAACCAAATCTCTCAATAAATTATTTATTTCACTTTTCCATTACTTGGAAAGTAATGTCTTCAGAACAGTGTCTGACACTAATACTCCAAGCCTAGCCACTGACTTACTAAATAGATGAGTTAAGGTCTAACGCACATATCTTCTTTCCAAGAGATCGGTTCGTCAATACCAATTGAACCCAGTGTGCACAAAAGTATGTATTAGGATAAAGGAACTTCCTCTAAACACCACTTTACTTCAAGCCTAAGCTTGCTGAGCCATGGGAGGATTTATGGCTTTTCCTACACTAGCATCATTAATTGGGAAGAATTCTTAATTACAATATAACACACAATTAAACCCATTAACCTTGTAACCAAGTTAAAACAAGCCTCTGGGCCCACAGAAGGTAGATGCTCCTAGTAGCAGGTGATGACCTCACCCCTCCCCCAACTGTTCCCTTCTTACCTAAAGCAAGTCAAGGTGAATGCCCTGCTTCTAGTCATACATTTTGGGAGATATCCACTTTTCTGTGGGGAATAGGAAGTTGAACCCATCTTAATGATTCTGAAAGGTACCAAGAAAGAAAAGCAAGAGAAGAAAGAGGTAATGACCAAATCCAAGTGCCTTCATCACTCAGCATGTCACCATGAGGTAAGGGAATCAACATGGATCACACACACATCCCCCTCAACCAGGGGATTTTCAAATGACAATCACAGATCACACACACACACCCCACAAATGACAATCTGCTTAATCCTGGCAATAGCTCTGTGAGATAGGCACTGTTTCATCGGTTTTGCAGGTAAGGATACTGTGGTTCAGAGAGACTAGCAGTCTTACCTAAGGTCACATAGGACTACCGTGGCCTGGCCACAGGTCAGTAGGGAGTGGTGACAGGTTATCTGTTAGCTAGTTACCAGTGGAAGGGAGTTCTGTAACTGCAGATATACAATGAGGTCTGCTCCCTTTCTAGCACAGGCCATCAGACAACCTGGTGCTTTTTAATATTCTCCTCTCTAGCTGTTTTGCTCCCTTTTAATGTTGCCCTGGACACGACTTATTCTGATTTCACTAATAGAACAACCACATTGAGTGGATATGTGAGGTAGGAAGGAAGGAAATGTGTTTTCTATCTGGTCTCTAAGCTCTGTGAGGAATAATCATCCCCTTAACTCCCCTCCCCATGACCTTGTTGGACCTCTTCTAAAGATAAACAGCACCCACTTGTCCTCTTTGTTCTAGTCTACTATGATAATTAGAGCTAAATAAGAAATAAAGTTTAATATTATCCCTCTTAGAAAATTTTCTCCTTTAAAAATCAGTAATAATGCTCTGATAAAAAAATAAAGTGTAAGTGGTGGCATTACAAGCATCAGAGAGAGAGGCAGGGTGGCTGTGGCCTTGTCTGAACTTCTAGAACTTACTTTGCTCCAATTCAAATAAGTAGAGGGCCAAGATGTGACTTCCTGTCCCTTTCCTTTTATTTTTATAAAGTCAGCACATGGTCACTGAAGGCCAGACCTGCATCTTCATCACCTATGGAAGGAAAGCCATGTTGGCTGGTCCAGCCTCATGAGTGCTACAGGACCACAGCATGTGTGCAGAACTGCAGACTGTGGAAGATGCCCAGCCTGGCTCACATCCATCACTGCCACTCACTGCTACCTTCCTTGCAGAGTTATAACCTCCGTTTTCACTGCTCTATACTCCATTAGGCTCACACAAGTATTTGCCTACAGCAAATGACTCTGAAAGTCTTCACAAATACAAGTTTCCAGTAGAAATAACAGAAAGGGGACCTTCTCCTGGTTCATAATTTTAATGTGTTGCACTGTTCAGATTAGGGCAGGAAAGGATGAGGCTGCAGAAAGAGGAAAAGGTGATATGTTGATGACAAGAGCAGCTGGGAAACTTTAAAACTAGGTGTTTTCTGAGATTCTAGTACTGGGTAAGTGGAAATGATACTCTCAACAATAAGGATATTTGGCAAGAGGAATAGAGACCTTGGGCAAGAGATATGGAACATCATATTAGCCAAGATCATTTCTAAATGCAGAGGGGCATTTCAGTTGAAGGATGAAACCCTAAGATGAATGGAAGAGATGTGAGGTTACAAAGGGAGCCTAACATTTGTTATTTACAGTATACATTAAAGGAAATAGGCTCTTCCTGCAGAACTGAGAAGAAAATGGAGCCACTGTCAGGAGAAGAAAGGAAAAAAAATGTGACCCTAAAATTGGTTATAATACTTTTTTTTCTTCTGACAAAACCAGGGTTTCATTTCTGTTAAAAGGAGTTTTTACATAAAAGAAATGATATCAGTTCTAGAAAAAAGAGCTTCAAAAAGATGTTCAGAGTGGTCAGGATGGTTAATCCAATAACTGTAAAAGCTGTTCTTATTCACTTAAGCTATTTAATCCAGAACCTTTCGCTAGATATCTACTTTCATTTTATAATATGCCTCTCAAAAAACATCAGTTCAGCCTGATAGAAGACTAAGTATTTAGGGCTGAAAAATGATGATTATGTAGTCTTTTCAACCAGGATTGTAATCGGGAGGTTTAGCCACTACCCCTTTCAGAATCAGATGCACTTCAGTGAGTTTAATGGCAGGCTCAATGGAGGACAACAAAAGCGTCTTTAACTTTGTCTCCCATTTTATTCCATGGCTGCTCCCTTTTTTTATTCACAAGTGTTTTGTTTACCATGTTATCTTTCTTTCTCTAAGGTTATGAAAAGGAATTTGAATTTTGTGAAATTAAATAGCAATTTAGCCACCCACCGTGAACTCCAAAGAAAAAAAACAAATCCACTTTCCACTTTGCCTCTTTTGCTAAAAATACTGAAGCATCTTGGTAAGAAGTATAGAGTAAAGGGACAGCAGAGGGATACATCAAGACAGCCCCTTCAGAAAGCACGCTCCATACCGCGACTCCCCGCTTCTACTTACAGACACATACCTGTAAGTACTTACAGAAGCTCCCACACGTGTATACATAGAAACCCATACAGGAATGATCACTATGATATTTCTGTTACTGGAAAAACCAGCCACAACCTATATATGCATCAGAAGATGAATAGATAAATAAATCATGATATGTTTTTAAAAGAGCAAACTACTAAGCAATAAAAGGAATACTACAGATATACATGTAATCAACTAACATTGCTCAAAAATGTTGAATGAACAAAATGCAAAAGAATACATGATTAAGATATCATAAATGTAAATTTAAAAACACAAAATACAGTGCTACATATTGTTTTTTTAAGATACATAAATGTATATATGAATATGAAGGGCACACTTGAAATTCATGATGAGAGCTACCTCTGAGGAATAAGGGAAGGCAATATTTTATATTTCTTTTACTAAAAAGACAAAAGAAGGTAAAGTGTATGGCCAATACTTTAATCTGCTGACACTTTCATGTGGATATATTGGTATCTTTTATATAACTTTTTGTAACTTTTTGGATGTCAAGTGTTTTTTTTTAATATAGTGTAGCTTTGAATACTTTTTAAAAGTCACACACTTTCTTAAATTCATTCACTTGCCTGTTTACTTATGCATTCAACAAATATTTGTTGAGCATGTCATTAATACTGGGATTTAAAGAGTGAGAAAATATCCCTGTCTCTGCATGGTCCACCCAAAATGGACTAATTCCTATTTAAGAATCCTGTCATATTCCACAATGTATGTTTCTATACACAGTAAGGAAGGATTTCCATTAGGTTTAAAACTGCCCAAGAGTAACTGCAATGTGCGTATTTACAGAATAGCATGCTACTGTAGTTCCAAAAACATATCAATATTTATCTTTAACTATCTTCTTGCCAAGAGTTGTTAAAAGGGCATCTAAGCAAATGAGTTTTGAAGATGTTCCAAAGTGAGTTATTACCAAACAGTCATAATGACAAAAAGTCAAATAAGCTCATCTTTCTTTGAAGGTTTTCCAAAGAGACAGATTAATCAGTCAACCTGTCACTACTAATGACAACAGTACGGGATATGGTGAAAACTTGAATCTGGCATTTGTTACTACAATAGCACTTCCATCAGCTTACAACTCAATCCTCTAGAAATTCAAGACTAAAAGTCTAGTTCATCTTTGTTTTCTCTAAGGTAACTATGAATAGACTTTGCATAAAAAATATACATCAACAACTACACTGAAAAAAATCAGTCCCCAATATTGTTGGCTAATTCCAACATTATTGCTCCTGTCCAACTCAATCCTACACTTTCCATTCAAATTTTATTTGATCAAAGTGACAGAAGCACCACTCTTTCAGTTACCACATGACAGTCCTCATGCCTGCAGGCTACCCCCTAAGTATCACGTACTCTCAAAGAAAGACCAAGATCTAAGGTTAAGAAAAAATCAGATACTAACCAGATTACAACCAATATCAGGAGTAAGGAATCCCCAACATGGAATCGTTAACACTGTCTTGGTTCAGGAACCACAACTGAAGACTATGGGGCAGAATTTTCCCTTCTCTCTAGTGTCTTCTTCTAAGTATGCCATCAGTCATCCAATCTCATGGTGGAGCTCATCAGATAACAGAATTGATTCAGATAATCCAAGCCTGTGCTTGGATCTGATCAAGCAAACAGGGAACAAAAGGCTAGGTAAACAAATCAGGCCTTGGTGTCCTATACTCCCCCTCCACCCCCCACACTCACTTATACTTCTAGAATTTCAATCTTTACATAGCAATTATGAATGTCACTAACCTCCATAAAGCCTTCCTGTCTTGATTATTCTAACACTTATCAGAAAAGTGTTTGTTAGCTTAAAATGTATTTATGTATTACTATCATATGGCATATATACACATAAAGTGTTTTATTGTACTTTTATTGCCATTTATTGCCATCTCAAGTGAGTTACATTATGTCTGTCAATCATACCTATAAAATCCAAGGCTTGTAAAATCACTTTATTTTATGACATTAAATTTACTCAATAAGTTATATTGTAATGATACGTTTAGAGATTCCCTAGAATATAACGAAAATGTAAATATAAAATATTGTTTGCTTTCAATTGATGCCTTGCCAAACTCTAGTTAAAGAGGAAAAAACCCTCTAAATTAGACATCCATGTGAAACTGAGACACCAAACAGATGTCAGGCTAATTTTAAGATTTTTAAATCTGAGAATTTAAAACAAACTAAGCTTTTATTTTTATCTGAAGTACTCATTTCTCAAATGTTAACCCAGTAACCAAAGCCAGTATGTATACAACATACACACAAAAACAAAACAAAATTAAGGCCCAAATTTTAAGTTCCAAGAGCCTACACCTATGAAGCCATCAGTGGCAGCATTTACTTTTAGTTGACTTCTCTATGTGTTCTGAATCTTTATTGTGAATAAGTCACTTCAATTAGCCTTAAAGGAGTTAAAAACAAAAACAAAAAGCTAGGTGAGCGCTGCCTCAAGGTAAGCAGGGAGGCAGAGTGAAAACAGTTTGCCTTTGAAGTCTGACAGAGGTTTCAAGTCCTGGCTCAACTCCTTATCTGATACATGGCCTTGGGCAGGTGCTTAACCTCTATGAACCTCAGTCTCCCCTTATGAAAAATGGGATGATGATAATTATCTACCACAGATTGTTGTGAGGATTAAAAATTTTTTTATAACAATAGTAGGTCATAAATAAGTGTTAATTGTCTTCTTGTCTCCCTTCCAGAAAGATACGAGAATGACCTGGAGACAGAAAATTAAGAAAGTATTGGCCACACTAGGAAGGAGAGAAATGCGTAGAATGTTAACAGTGAAGACTATAATTTGGGAGGATTTTCTAGTTTGTACACAATATCAGAAAGATGGGAGAGAACTGCTGTGAGGAATGCAAAAGGAACACAGCTGACCAGTCCATGTACAAAGTTGTAAGCCCAGCCATAAAGGAGAAGAATGGGTATTTAATGAGAGCCAATAAGAAGAATCAGGACTTTTGACTAAACACCACTTGGATTCCTAATCTTATCACTTGAGTGTCATCTCAAAGGGAACCTTAGGCACAGCAAGGAACAGGGGTTAAAGGAATTACAGTGGACTTTGTTTCCCAAGCCCCAAATAGGTTTAGCAGAAATAGCACTACTAAGACATTAACTGTCACCTAGACTTACTCGTAACTTCGAATCCACAAGGGCACCATGACCATTTTCTACACAAAATAAGCTTGGTGGCCCAAGTAGCAGCCAACCAAGCAGAACCTGTCTGGGCTTTCAAACACCACGGATCGGCTAAATAACAGTAATCAAAACAAGTACTGTATTTCATCAAATCTAAAATGCCATCAACAATAAGATACTTTCATTCCATGCACCGCTAATAAATCTTGAAATGATCCAAAATAAAGAATCTGATAGAAGACTGCTACAGAAAATTGGACACCAAAGGGTCACGTTTTTCTGGAGAAGGGTTAACAAGAAATATACTTACCACGCTGAAGAGACAGCAAGGAAATATGCATGCCTTAAGCTTGAGACCAAGTGAAGAGAAAATAAACCTCCCCTGAAAATTTGAATTCCAACTGGTACTGCATCCACACAACCGGTGTGATACAAGAAAACCTCTAGCAGAGAAGTTAATTTCAAATGGTCTCTGATCGGTAGTGTCCCTAGGTGGCTATCACAAGCAAACACAAATCCACAAATCCCCTCTGGAAGACCATGACTTCAATCCAGCCTGATGACCCACTAAAACATGCCATCAACTGCAAGATGCATTTTGATTTCAGGGATATTAAAATATGAGGGGAAATGAGTGCATTTGAATTAAAGAAATGCAGTAGCTGTTTTCTTAAAAGAGTAAGGTGATATTATATATGGGCCTGAGTCACTCAACAAGTATTTATTAGTATATATCCACTTTGTGAGTAACAAAGGTTTCAAAGCAATTGGAGGCATGACCCCTGCTTAAAAGTGGCTTACTAACAATCTCTGGGAATGTGGATTCATGTTTCTATCTGGTTTCATTTTGTATATGGTTATAGCACAATTGCACAATAGTTAAGGAGGTAAATGGACCTCATACCTCGTCTTGGATTGGCTTTTTCATGGTCTAGCATTGAAAGGATACCTACAAAAAGTCAGCTTTAATGTAAGTAAAATTATTTTCATTCCTCCAATTTCAACAAAAACATACACGCTATTTTCTGATTACTTTGATTAGCTTTCACCCAAAATAACAGTGTTATGTACAGCATGTGAATATGCAATTTTGATCATTTGGTTAAAATGTATAGATTTAGTAGATATGATTAACTTCTATTTGGGGCAGGAAAGTTTGAAGGAACTTAATCTTGAAGCCTTTTTTTTTTAAAAAAAAAACCTATAACCAGGCATGTTGGTTCACTCCTGTAGTTCTAGCACTTCAGGAGGCTGAGGCAGGAGGATCACTTGAGCAGAGGAGTTTGAGACCAGCCTGGGCAACACAGTGAGACTCTATCTCCACAAAAAATCTTTAAAATTAGCCAGGCGTGGTGGTGTGCACCTGTGGTCCCAGCTACTAGGAAGGCTGAGACAGAAGGATCATGTAAGTCCAGGAGGTCAAGGTTGCAGTGAGCTGGGATTGCACCACTGCACTCCAGCCTGGGTAACAGAGTGAGACCCTGTCTCAAAACAAACCAAAAACCTGTAATGTAAGACATCATCAACGCATCAAAGCAACTTTTATCCACCAATTAGCTTTTAAAAGTGAACAGCCAATTTCTTGATCAAGAGAGATACAAACTCTTGCATGAAGACAGGGACTGGGGCTAGCTTGATAACCACTCAATGAAAAAAAATTTGTTAGCATTAGTTCAGTCCTTACCCATGGCAGAGTTAGTATTTACCTGTGTTAGAATTATGACATACACAAATGCTAAAACCCAGACCCAGGAGACCCTTAAACACAGTCCCTAAGGCCACTTCTTGGGAAATGTTCTGTTACCATCACCTAAAAGAATACAGGTTTCCTCCAAAGGCAGAGCCACTGGGATTCATGCTTTTGTACTTTTCTTGTGATACCCTCGTCCTCACCTTGCCTTCAGCACCACGTGTTCAGAAAGTAACGTGGAAAATACAAAATGATTGACTTGGTAACTCTTTATAAGCAAACACAAAGAGAACCTCAGAGAATAAACTATATACAAATTAGATGCGTTATAGGTACACACTCTCAAACTCCATATGGTCAGGCTCATGTTTACACATTGAGTCATTCTTTCATGGCACTTGCAGTCTCTTTTCCAAATTCACCCTCGCTTTCAACCTTAACTCAAACCAGCCACTTCTTTCTAAGATAGGCAGGGCAGAGCCCAGAGCTCCTTGCCTGGGCCTGTTTCTCATTCCTTTGGCTCTTGCTGCTGTGGCTGCAGCCCTGACTCCAGGATTTCTTGGACTCTGCCCACATGAGGAGTCTGCAACTCAGGGCTGCAGGGCCTTGAGAGCTTCCAGCCATTTTCTAAACTCATTGCTTTCCTAATAGGTTCTAGTTTCTTCACAGTTGGACAACACTGCCAGAATCACCCTCCAAAGGCTTCTAGTTGCCCATCTTGGTACCTGCCATCCCACAGACCCTTTATTCTTCAGGGGGTCACTAACCTCTGCATTTATATCCAGGCCTTCTGTTTTTTCTCAGGACCTTATTGGTATCTCTATTACTAACTCACACAAGCATTATCAACTTGGTAGTTATTTTGGAGAAGTACCCAGAGAGTTGTCACAGTCTAACATATATAATTATAGGACATATACATTTTGGAGTGTAGCTCCAAAATGATTAACAGATGTCAAAAAGTAATTTAAAATCAAGAAGACAAAAAGTTGACCTCATTGTGAATAAATAGAAAGAACAATGACAATTGGGGGAGGGGGCTATAAATTTCTGAAAAGAAGAATGATAAAGATTTTTGTATTATCATCATCATCATTAGAGTTAGGGTCTCGCTCTGTCACCAGCATCATCATCATTATTATTAGAGTCGAGGTCTCATTCTGTCACCATCATCATCATCATTATTATTTGAGTCAGCATCTCACTCTGTCACCCAGGCTGGAGGGCAGTGGCATGATCACAGCTCTCTGCAGCCTCAACCTCCTAGACTCAGGCGATCCTTCCACCTCAACCTCCCAAAGAGCTGGGACTATAGGTTTGTGCCACCACACTTAGCCAATTTTTAAGGTTTTTTTTTAGAGACAAGGTCTCACTATGTTGCCCAGGCTGTCAAACTCCTGGATTCAAGCAATCCTCCTTCCTTGGCCTCCCAAAGTGCTGGGATTACAGGAATGAGCCACCATGGCTGGCCGAGAAGATTCTTAATAAAAGATGCTTGGCCTGCATTGACAACATCTGATACATAATGCTGATAACTAGGATTTTCATTGAGTCTGGTACTCCATAGCCAAGATGGTAAAACTGCACAGGTATATTTTTAAATCCATGAGACTGTAGTGCAGGTGTAGAGGTAAAAGAAAAACAAATTCAAGCTGGTGTTCTGCTTGGAATAGCTCCATATCATACTCCCCAAATATTATTCTGTAAATCCAATTTATTTTTACTTTCTAGCATATATTAATTAACTGTGTTATACAGCTTTTCAATTGTCAATATAAAAGTAACATTATTTATTTTCCCCAATGCATAGTACATTACATAGGCATTTTCCGGATCATATGAAAATGAAAAATATTTATGGATTAAATATATTCAACTTGTCAACTATATCAATTTTTGTTCTCTTCCTTTTTTCCTATTATTTACTCTAACATGAGATACATTCATACTGAACTGTATTTTATATGTTAACAATAGTGATTTGTATACCTATAAATCCCTTCTAATAGTGCCCATCACATGGTAAATATTAAATAAATGTTAGCTGTAAACATTACCATTACTACCTTTGTTGCTGTTGTTAATAGCAATGTTCCTTATTACAATGAATTCTAATTATATCAAAGTGTATACCTGCCAGGAAATTCCTACAGCTGTGCAGGATGGATGCTGCCTTATCCAAGAACTTTTTTGATCTTTCCTGAACAAAAATGGAATCTTTTTCTCCAGCTTTTCTGTAGACATCTCTCCTGATACCATCCATGGTGCTCATCTTAAATTGTTAATGTCTGCTAATTATATTCTCTTTCCTCTATCAAGCTGTACTGTACTCTCTTTCAGAGTGGGGATATGTCTTCTGATTTTGGAATTCCCCATATGCCTAGTTAAGACTACCTGTGCCATGAATGTTGTTACGTAAGAAAATTAACAGGAAACCAACATAGGAGTCATGATATAGTCTTGCCTTCAGTTCCAAGAATGTTCTGTCTCTGACCCATGTCTACTTAATTTTACATTTTTATGTAGCATTGGAAAGAAATAGTCCACATTGAAGTCTCCACATCTGCATATCACACTATACCCTTTCATCACACTGCCATACTGAGCTGATAAGGATGAGCTGTGGGACAAGTGGCAGACGATCTTCAATATCCACACGGATAAGACTAACATCCCATTAAAACATCAGTTCTAAACAGAACAAGGCTTGGGAGTCATTTTGGACTGCTCCTGAAAGGTAGTAGCCTAATATGAACTAGAACTCAAAAGAGCAATAAACACTGGACATGGAGAGAAGAAATAAAACTGAAAACATGTTACTATGTCCAAAATTCAAGTGCACATAAACTGGTTACTCTAGGAAGTTGTAATTACTGCCTTCGAAAACAACAAAATGGAGAACTACTAAAATGATTCAAAGAATAGACAGATTTCTATGTAAGTGTAAACTTTAAAACTCGGATTCTCCAAATTGGAAAAATACAATTTAAAGGAGATATTTTTAAAGTTTATAAAATCACAACTAATGAAAAATTATTGAGAAATAATTAAGATTGAGAAACTTTTTGGTGTAACACAATATAACCTTTCAAATATTCTGAATACAAGTAGAGGCCCACTAGGTATTTTGAGAAGTGGGGAAAAGGAATTATACTATAAAACAAAGTAAAGGACAAAAAGTTGTCTGTATTGAGGGCTCTAAACTACAAGTTTCAGAGCAGGGTTAGAGGGAGGCAAAAATTTCATTTTTTATTGAAAAATTACATCTCGGGTAACTTCTTAATAGTTTGAGGTACTCTAGCACTCAGTCAATTCAAATATGCTGCAAATCTTTCATTTATCAAATTGACAGTCTTTTATTTATTTGCCATATAACAGGAAAACTTGTATCAAGCAGCTCAAATCTCTCTGGAAAGAAGCTTAACAAATTCCCAAATTTCAGACAACGACTAGAAAACAAAGGCAAAAACAGCTAGAGTCTAAAACTGAACTCAAATCTTCTTCTTGATATTGAGTCAGACCTTTTTGTGTCAGTTGACACAGATATGCTTTTTTTGGTGGGGGGGGGTGTCAGGGTTTTACTCTGTCGCCAAGGCTGGAGTGCAGTGTCACGATCATGGCTCACCTACAGTCTCAAACTCCTGGGCTCAAGTGATCCTTCTACTTCCACCTCCTCAGTAGCTGGGGACTATAGGCACATGCCACCACTCTGGGCTAATTTTTCCATTTTTCTGTAGAGACAAGGTCTCATGATGTTGCTTAGGCTGGTCTCAAACTCCTGGGCTCAGGCAATCCTCTGCCTCAGCCTCTCAAAGTACTGGGATTACAAGTGTGAGGCATTATGCCGGGCCCACAACTATGCTTTATTTTTGTATTGATGTAAGCTATTTTTCAGAGTTATAAAACTAAACATCCCTGGAAAACTGGCTGAAAAAAACCGATATGGATATAAAATTATATATTTAGATTTCAGAATGATAGAACTATAAGTCACTCTCTTAAATATTTGCACTCTCCTCAAACTGTCTCAGTTGTGTGTTGTTCCCTCTTATGGTGCTATCAGCATTGAAAAAAATCAGTCTTTCCAGCCTAACTTTAACTATTAAGTTGGCCTACTCTAACAAAACATGATGGGGACTTAAAATTTACTCTGTGTTTTTGTTTCATTTACTCTGTAATACTCTGTTGCCTCTTTGCATGTGCTATTTTTATAAAATGTCTGAAACAGGGAATCAGGAAGTGCATTTTGCATTAATTTCTAGTGTAATTTTCAAACTTTGTAATTAATTTAAATACAATCTCCTTTGTTTATACAAGCTTAAATAAAAGTCCAAATAAGCTAAGTGCTTAGTCTCTGTTGTAAACAAAATAAAAGTATTACTTCTTTTTGACAGCCAAATAAATAATTCGCATTCAGTGATCCTTTTATTATTGCTATCTTTAGTTTCCAAAGCGGTTTATGTGAGTAAAATGAAATCCCAATGTACTCAGATAGAATTACACATGAATGTTCTCTATTCCTGTTTATGTTAAGAGTTCCAAGAATGACTATCATGAGTATGTATAATGGTGATCTTTTAGCAGTGCTAACGTAAAAAGGGCCGTTCAACTTCATTGTTTAATTGTATATATTCCAATGCCAGGCAACTCTCCAATCTTTGGTGTAAACATTGTATAAGTTCTGTAAGTTCAGAAAAATAATGGAGTTCAGGCTTTTACAGTTAACTCTAAGTGACAGTTGACTTCTCTTTTGGATTGTATATATTGTTTGCCTTGATTAGTACAGATTGCTTCGTCACATGAAACAAGCTGGCATTTGGAAACTCAGCCTAACATTAGGGTCTAAGGATGTCATTTTTTCCCCTTGCACAATGACTTGGTATAGTGTTCTGTTTTCAGATCTACAGAAAAAGGTAATTGATTACAGATTTTCATGTTATGGCTACAATATAATGGGAATATATAATCAATAGCTAGTTGTATTGAACAGGTACTAAGTATACTGGTCACCATACAGCAAGAGAGATGTTGTTAATTTGATGGAATTTATCATATAAAAGTATTTTTGGGCAAAAATTCATGTTTTTGTACCCTCAAAGCTGACACTAATTTCTGTGCTATGATTAAGGAGGAAGGAAAGGCAGAGAACCATAGGATAAAAGGTAGTACATTCCAACCCTTGAGTTTTATAAGAATGAGGCTCATTTACTGTTCAAAGGACATTGTTTATACATTCCAGACTTCCATCTTATAATTGCTGCAGGATTTGTAAAAAGGAAATCTCAGCAGGGCAGCAAAATTTATTCAAAGCAATAGCTGCACATAATTGGTATAAAATGCCAGAACAGTCTGCTCTGAAAAGTCTTTTTCTCAGCAATGCAGAATTCCACCCCCTCAACTCTCTCTATATTCAAATAAAGTTTGACTGCCTCTCTTCCATTACTTGAGTCTTTTCTTCCTCTGCTCAGATAACCTATTTTTTTAAAGGTTCTATAAATAATTTGCAACACAATTTACGTGAAAAATTTTCTTGATGCCCATTTGGTTTTATTAGTGTTTACCTGGTTACTATGACAACAGGTAAGATGAGTCTGTGTGGTAGATTAAAACTGGTTTTACTTTTTATATTTTCATAAAACACTATGAGTTAATTGTGTGTTTTATCATACATTAAAGTTGAAAATTCCATTGTTTTGTTATCATCTCAAGAACTCAAATGAACAAAAGGTAAGCTTAAGTCTGAATATTATTATATAAACTGAAAAATACATGAAAGAAAGGTGAGTCACAAATGTGGCATAGTCCATACACTACAACCATAACCTTTCTTCAGTATGTCATATTCATGGTTTATAGAGTTAGTTGGACTTCTGACAAAATTCCTTTAGAAGTGAAATAGAAGCAAAGTAACAGCATCTTCCTATTTGAAGTGACATTTTCATTTTAAAAGTTATTTACAAGTTATTTTGTGTGTGTGTTGATGAAAAGCTTACAATAGCTTTGCTAATTTAACAGTACTTCAAAATGTCATTTGATAGGATTTTAACAGATATTTCTTACCAATAAGAATGACAACTCATGGGATTTTGTTGTTATTGTTCTTTTTGGAAAAGAAAAAAAATCTCCATGAACCCAGAAACATCATCTCTTTAATCCTCAACATTAAGGATTAAAAACATTCTTGAGTGGTGATAGTTGCATAACAATGTGAATGCACTTAATGCCACTGAATTTTTTAAATGTCCAAAATGGGCCAGGTGCAGCGGCTTGCAAGCCTGTAAGCCCAGCACTTTGTGAGGCCAAGGTGAGAAGATTGCCTGAGCTCAGGGGTTTGTGAACAGCCTGGGCAACTTGGTGAGATCTCATCTCTCCAGTAAATCAAAAAGTAAACTGGGCATGGTAGCGTGCGCCTGTAGTTCCCGCTACTTGGAAGGCTGTGGTGGAAGGATCGCCTGAGTCCAGCAGGTCGAGGCTACGGTGGCCTTGAGTGTGCCACTGCACCCCAGCCCAGGTGAAAGAGTGAGACTCAAACTCAAAAAATAAAAAAAGTCCAAAATGGCAAATTTTATGTTATTCTACCACAATAAACAAAACATTCTTGTGTGTGTAGAACAAAGGTCATTTTTAAAATGTGTCATAATGAAACTTAGAACTTGTTCCTTTTGAAAGGCAAAGTATCAGATATAATCCTTATGTCCTACTAAGGAGAGATTTTAAAAAGTATGATGTAGAAAAGGCAGGCAAAAACTAAGCTCAAGAAGAATAACCCAGGACACAAATATTCATGAACTTAACATCCCACAAAGTATTTTCAGTTGCATTGCAGGAAATATGTCATATTTATGATGTGACCATATGTTTCCCCTTATGAGATAATTATGAGCTTCAACTGATTTCTTTTTTCAGATTCTGGACTTAGGATAATGCAGACTTCTGAAGACAAGCTAAAAAGAAGAAAAAGTGTCATTGAAAGAGCCAAGAGAACGCTCAGATCAGATTCAGATTTAATAGCATGTTATCATAAAACTGAATATGCACACATATACACAACAATAAATCCAAGAAAACAAACCAAAAAAAAAAAAAAAAAATGAAGCCACTCAATACCCAAATCTTGGAGAGAAGCTAAATACAATCACATTTTCTTCTAGCTGTGTCTACATAGTGAATTTATCGTCTATGAATATCTTCTTTACAATCAATTGCCAATACTTGTAAGTAACTAGTGTGGTAATTAAGGATCAAATATTCAGAATAATTACATCATAGAAATACATTTTTAAAAATTGAAGTAGCCTTCTTAATGATGCACCTGGACCCAGCTTTCTATTTTTAACCACAATTCAGTCTAAATAGATATAACCTACATTTGTAAAGCATATACCATATAACATAAAAGTGTTCTTGTATTTTTTTTTTTTTTTACTTTGCTTTTACTGGTCAAAGCCTTAGGACCTGCTTCGCCTCAGTAACTTTTGATTTATTTTTCCCTTTACATTCTGGCAACCATTATTTGGAGGGTTCCTATATATGGAGGCAAGCCATCTGAACACTGAAAACTGCAAGATCCAACTTCCTATTTCAAAGTGGACTAATAAAAACATTAAATCAGGGAGTGCATATTGGTTTAAGTTTACATAGCTGCACTGTCCAATGTGAGAGCCACTAGTCACATGTGGCTAAAAATTAAAAATTCAGTTCATTTTGCATTAGTCAAATTTCTAGTGTTTAAAAGTACTATGGGGACATTGGCTGCTGTTTCAGACAGTGCAAATAACAACATTTTCATCATCACAGAAAGTTCTACTGGACAGAGCTGCATTATATAATGACTTCAAATAGCAAGCTTTCCAGAGTCACTTAAAATGAAGTGCTTTGGATTACTTCACAAAGGAGAAACCCCCAAAACCCAGAATTATTTCTTGGAGAGGGCAGGCCCCCTGTAGTACACTTGGAATTTGCTCCTCTAGATCAAACGGTCAACCAAAGTTTTTATCCAGAAGCTTTGTGAAGGTTATCACGATTTATGGAAGAAATGTCCTGAGTTGCGGCAAATAGGTGACTGGTTCTTCCACCATGACAGTGCACTTACCCACACCACATTGAATGTTTAGCAGTTTTTGACCAAAAACAGCATGACCCCTGTGCCCCATCCTTCCTATACACCTGATCTTACCCTGAGTGACTTTTTTAGTCTTCTGGGATGAAAAAAGGCCTCAAAGGGAAACGTTTCGCCAATGTGGAAGAGGTGAAACAAAAAATGGCAGAAGTGCTAAAAGGCATTGAAATTGACAAGTTCAAAAACTTCTGAGCAGTGAAAAAGGCATCTTGATAGATGTACTGCATCAGAGAGTACTTTGAAAGTGACTGACATTTAAACATGTTAGAATAAATACAAACTTTTAAATAATGAATTCCGGGGTTTTTTTGATCCTCTCTCATATTATGTCACCTCAAAGTACACAAGATGTAACTCCAGTAAGAGCTAATTTTCTTAGAAAGTTTCTACTTTTGATAGTAACAAGCCTGTAAGAATGTCTTATATGCAGTAGGCACTCACTAAATCCTGCTTTTCTCATTCATTTGAGTAATAACAGCAGATTTTTAAGAAGGCAATGAGTAGCAGTATTTACTGAAATAAACAAAACTATCCATTAAGAAAAGTAGCCAACTATCCATTAAGAAAAGTGGCCAATCATTTATTCAACAAAATTTACTGATCCTCCTTTTGTCTCCCACCTTTTTCACTCTATTCTGTACCCCACGAGGCCAACCACTAGACCCTGGGATATCCTCTTCCCTCCAGCTTCCTAATCATTTCAATTGGAGGCACTGGTAGCAGATCTAAGGGTAAGGAGGTGAGTGAGGGATATTTGGTCAACATGGGTTGACCTTGGTCCTAGGTTAACGGTCACCACTCCTCTCAGGCAGCCCTCTTCATAGGGTACCCCTCCAGGTTCTGACAACTGCTCCCGTCCTCTGCTCTTTCAGACTCTGCATAGTAGTGGTGCCCATCTTTTGCTAACCTCAGAGTATGTTATTATCTCTTTTTGGTTTAAGTCCTGCCAACACATTGGCAAATATTTCGGTTTAGTAAACATTCCTTAAACACCAGCTTTGAGTATGCCTTGTGCTTCTATCAGAATCCTGAATGATATAATCACATATACTTGTTAGACACAGTTTTAGTCCCTTAGAGACCTCCAGCCGATCCTAAGAAATACTATTTTTAGACATGTAGACTTTTATTTTATTTTTTAAAATTTAAATGCTTATCAATAATAATGCCCCATCCATATGTTATTATACCATGGAGTCGAAATTTTTATTTGAATGGGCCTCCCATTTCTATAAACATTATATTTAACTTAATATAGTTATTCAGTATTTAGCTTTTGTACTTCATGAAGTGCTTGTATGACAAGGACAAACTAGCTTAATAGTAGCGACCACCTTGGAGGATACCATGATCAAGTCTAACAGTTAAATTCAAGACTGAGAACATCACACAGATAATTTAGACTAAAAGTTTATTTTTTTCCTAATCATGTGTGTATTTGAAGCAGAAGCATTTCATCCCTAAAGAATTATGTCTGTACCTCATATTTCTCTTTATCATGTCAGTAAACAAAAGACATAAATTAAATTCAATAAACACTTATTAGTACCTACTATGTGCAAAGCATTATAATAGGCAAAAAACTGAATAAAATATATTTATTTACAGATTCTACATTCTTTGAAGAAGATCCACATGTATATTAATTACTGTTAACAAAATTCTTTTCTTCCCTCCAGATCCTAAAAGATCTAAAAATTGACCTTCCAAACGACCCTGCAATCCCCCTACTGGGAATACACCCGGAGAACTCAAATCACTCTATGAAATCACTGCACACATATGTTTATTGCAGCATTGTTCACAATAGCAAAAACATGGAACCAACCACACTGCCCATCGAAAGAGGGCTGAATTTTTAAAAAAAAATCTGGTACATATACACAATGGAATATTATGCAGCCATAAAGAAGGACAAAATGATGAACTTCACAGCAACTTAGATGGACTTAGAGTCTATAATACTGAGTGATCTATCACAGAAACAAAGAACTGAGTATCACATGTTCTCACTCATATGCAGACCTTGAACAATTATCATAATACTATAAGAAAAGGATTGGCAATAGTGGGAAACTGCCAGGAGGTGGGGGGGTAGGCAGGATTGGCAGTAATGGGAATCTGCCAAGGGGAGTGGGGCACACCACATCAACAAGGGTAGTACCTGCATAATGAACATTTGCATACCTAATCCTGAATTGTACCCCATGTCTTTTTTAAAAAATGCTTTACTGAATATATATATTACTTCATGCTATGCTCTCTTTTTCCTGATACTTTCTGACTTTCAGTCTTTTCCCCCAACATTAACTGTATACTTATATATATACAGTATAGTCTAAATGAAATGCCACTTAGAGAAAGTTAATATATAAGAAGAAAAAGAAAAATCAAATTAGTAAACTCTAATGTTTCCACTTTTTAAACATCCAAAGAATGAGATTTTACAGGCTGCCTAAGAGCGAGCACACAACCAACAGAGAATTTTACATATCACTTCAATTTGCCTGCATCTTCTTAAAAATGTAGATAAGAGAAAGAAATCATGATATCAAAAAGATACTTGCACTAGTATGTTCACTGTAGCAAAACAGCAAAGACATGGAATCAAGCTAAGTGTCCATCGATGGAGGAATGAATAAGGAAAATGTGAGATTATATAGCTACAGGTATAGATATAGACAAATACACACACCATGGGATACTACTCAGTTATCAAAAAGAATGAAATCATGTCTTTTGCAGCAACATGAATGGAAGTAGAGATCATTATTCTAAATGAAATAACTCAGAAACAGAAAATTAAGTATCGCATGTTCTCACTTGTGAGCTAAAAAACGGGTACACATGGACATACAGAGTGGAATAATAGACACTGGTGACTACAAAAGGTAGGAAGGGGATGAAGGTTGAAAAATTACCTATTGAGTACAATGTTCACTCTTCGGGTGATGGGTACACTAAAAGCCCAGACTTTACAACTATGCAATGTATGCATGTAAACATCTGCACTTGTACCTCCTAAATAAATATTTTTTTAAATTTAAAAACACTGATGCAGCCGAAGGCCATCATTTTAAGTGAACTATCACAGAAACAAAAAACTGAATACTGCATGTTGTCACTTGTAAGTGGGCACTAAACCTTAGGCACAAGGACACAAGGGTGGGATCAACAGATGCTGGGCACTGCTAAAGAAAGGAGGGAGGGCACACAAGCACCCATTGGGTACCAAGTCCTCTAAGGGGGCAAGAGAGCTCGCTAGAACTCCAAACCTCGCTTTCACACAATATGCTTAAGTAGCAAATTTGCCCCACAACTCTTAAAATTTAAAAATAAATAAAAGAAAAAAAATTAAGTGTAGCTAAACTGTGCTCAAAAGCTTCATAATAGGCTAAGAAAGTTAGATGAAAGGTACTCAAACTGGAAGCTTTAATTTCAGGAAGTAAACTTGTATCAGAAAGGAGATTCCTTGCATTTCTCGGAAAATAATTCTTCATTTGCTTATGTGATCCCTCACTTTCCTTTTAGACTTTCTTTTCTCCTTAGAGACAGTCTTACTCTGTTGTCCAGGCTAGAGTGCAGTGGCATGATCACAGTTCACTACAGCCTCAAGCTCCTGGGCTCAAGCGACCCTCCCAGCTTAGCCTCCTAAGGAGCTAGGACTACAGATGCATGCCAGTATTCCTGGATAATTTTATTTTTGATTTTATTTTTTGTAGCATGGGTCTTGCTATGTTGCCTAGGCTGGTCTCAAACTCCTCAAGAGATTCTCCTGCCTCAGCCTCCTAAAGTGCTGGGATTACAGGCATGAATCACTGCATCCAGTCCCTTTCAGATTTTAAATCTCTCTGATTGAATATGTACATTGTTAACTTAGACAAATAATGCACATGACTTCTAAGGTGTCCAGCATGCCCACCTTTCATGGTTGAAAATTAAAGTAAAGGAACTCTAAGTACAAGGGTACTGCTGTGCTTTGGGAGAGATTGGAAACAATTTATTTACACACAGATATTACTAACAGCAGAATGTTTGGCTCAACATGTTATTTAAGATTCCCTCGATCCCAACAAAAAGAAACTTCTAGCCCTAGCAGTTAATTGCTCTGTAAAGAAAGGCACCTTAAAACTGTCTACAAGGCATGTCTCTGACCTTTGTTTAAACATACCACCTCACACAACGTGATTTCCTTACAGATAACATGATTTTAAATCATCCACAGTCCTGTCCTTTCGTGTATTCCACAGCTTCAAGAATTCACCTGTTATGAACAACACACCTATAGGAGGGAAAGATTTAAACCAGAGCAAAGGACTCTTGAAACAGTGAGAAATAAACAAAAACAAAAACAAAGTTAACTACAGTTGCACCTTGCTTTTACCTGATCATGCAATCCTAAGAAACTGGGTGTAAATCAAATATTATAAAATAAACTCATCCTTTCTGACAGACATAAGAAATATCACAACCCATTTCTCTTAATATCTAATTAATCTTTAATATGCCATGGTTCCTGATAGCTTAACTTTAAATAACACTTTCTGTCTAAGAGTTAGTGACCTGAAATAATCTCTGGAATATGTAAATGAACTAAGGAGACATTGTCACTGGTGAATCTTTTTGTAAACTGCGGAAAAATCGTTTGCTTAATCTATCCCAATTTCTCCTGTATTTGATTTCCCTAATGCATGGCACATAGCCAGTCATGACATTTTCAGCTGGTAGACTTAATGAGTATATGATCCAAACAGCACGAGGGAAAAGCTGTGCCCAAATGGCACAATGGGCTTGTTGATGCCACCTACTGTGCATTTTGTTTTTCCGAGGTTATCCACATAATTGACTAAAACAGAGCTTCTGAAGCCTAATTGTACGATGAGTGCCAAAGGCTGCCCACCTGCCAACTGTGTTTAGATATCTCAGGAAAAAGAGACTAGTATGGGGTGCTTGGCATCAGGAAAAACGTGTTTCCCAACAGACTGGTGAACAAGAGGTTTGGCTTCAACAGATAGAGGTGGTATTTAATCAGGACCTCACTGGGCTTTGACCACACAGGTTATAACAGGTAGTGATGTCAGGCTAGAGACCGTTCAGCAAGAATGCAGGAGTATGGAGTCTATCTTGCCAGAGTGGAAAAACTCTAGACACGCTGAAAAAGCGAAAGGGTTTTGGCCCCATGGCCATGAAAATAAAAACCCTTAGGAATGTGGTACAAGAAGAACCCAGAAACAGAACTAGGCCACGAATAGGCCAGGAGCCATGGAGAATGAGCAGGGCCCAGCTATGGGCAACTGAGCTAATCTGCAACAGGTTAGAAACATGAAAGCAAAGAAGAATCAGTTCTGGAGACTATTCTGCCAAACCAAGAGAAGTGGCCATGCTAGTTTTGGAAAGCACAGAAGCCTGGCAAGCCCTGACTGCCAATGACCTCAGACAGTGACCACCACTGATTCCTGCTCAAACATGAGCTTGTGCAACAGGCCCCACTCACACTCCATCCAACCTCTGTGATCAGTTTTCTGGAATCACCGCTGAAGCTCCTGTGTGGTCCTCCTTCTCCCGTTTCCCTTCTTCCTCTGTGGGCCATGGCATTGACGGGTCATATGAGGTTAGGCCCCAACCCTCCCCCCACGCCAGCCCCTCTGCCACTCTCCCCTCTCTCTGCCTCCCTAGATCTCTACTTCTATCTCTTCACTCTAGGTAGCCTTCCTCATCTGTAAAATGAGGGCTTAGACCAGATGATCTTAAAGTTCCTTCCAATTCTAACATTCTGTGATTCTTGGATGTTATAAATTCCCAGAATCATAAAATTTAGAGTTGAAAGAAACTTCAGAAGTCATCTATTCAACCTCCTACTCAACCTAGGCTAACCTAGCCAGAACTAATAAGCTTTGAAGGTTCTATGTAGTTGTTTTTGGCTGGCTGAATATGGCAATAATCAAAGCTTAAAACCTTCAATATAAGGCATGAAAATATATATATATATATAAGATTTTTGGCACATCTAAGAAAAGATTTGAAGGAACTGAAGCCCATAGAGCAGCATGTTCTGTTGCTTAGAAGTTAGTATCTAAGCAGCAATTCCCAATTTTTGCTTTCACAATATCAGGGGCATATTAAAAAATCATAAGAGATGTCAGAAAATCCTCCAAACAAAACTAATTTTCAATTTATTATTAAGTTTATAAATATATGACAGGGTGATGGGGTGTCACAACGACATCAAATAAACAAAGCCTCAAAAAGAGAACAAAGATTATAAAGAGAAACACAGTTACATTTTGAGATGCATTCAAGAAAAATAAAAAAGAATATCATCTGTTAAAGGGTAAGTTTCAGTGGCAAGCTACTTTTCAGAACTAATTTTGATCTCTGATAATAAATAATCTTTCTCACTCTCTTCAAAAGAATTATTTTCTTCACAGAATCTTTACCAACAATCATAATACAGATCTTGAAGAAATCATTGGATGTATTTAAGAAACAAGTATACAATAGTAACTTTGCATTGTGGTTTATTATTAATTACTTTAAAGTGGTAGGTTCATAAATAAGAGATACTGTATACCATACTTACAGTTTGGAAGACTCATCAGTGCTATCAATTCTCCCAGAATTGATGTATAGATTTAGTAT
Organism: Tarsius wallacei; assembly: GCA_963574415.1. Lineage (NCBI taxonomy): Eukaryota > Metazoa > Chordata > Mammalia > Primates > Tarsiidae > Tarsius > Tarsius wallacei. The sequence goes on from CAUYQG010017466.1 coordinate 27,982, forward strand.
CATCTAATAAAAATTCTAGCTGATTTCTTTTTATGAAAATTGACAAGTTAATATTAAAATGTATAAGGATATGCAAAGAACCCAGGATAGTTAAGACCATTTTGAAGAAAAGACACTTGCTATAATGCTACAGTAATTAAGACAGGGTAGTATAGACACAAGAATACATATGGAACAAAACAAGAGTCCAGAAAAAGAACCACACAAATTTAGTTACCTGATTTACAACTAAGGCAACAATGAAATTCAAAGAAGGAAAATGTTTTTTCAATAAATGGTACTGGATCAGCTAGATATCTATATGTGAAAATACCCAACAATAACAAATCTTGACCCTATCCACACCAAACACAAAAATTAACTGGAAATAAAGTACAGACCTAAACATGAAAGATAAAATACAGCTTCTAGTGGAAAATGTAGAAAAATATCTTTTTTAAAAAATTTATTTTAAAACCGTGGGGTACAGTTAAGGGTTAGGTATACAAATACTCACTGTGAAGGTACCCTTGTTGATGAGGTATGCCCCCCTTCCCCAGACAGATATCGACTACTGTTAATCCCAACTCCCTGTCCCCCTCTGTAGTTTCCCGCAGAAAAATATCTTTATGACTTCAATGTAGGCAAAGATTTCTTAAGCAGAAGCAAAAAGTAGTGATCATAAAAGACTGATAAATTTCATTTCATTAAAATTAAGAATTTCTATTTATTAAAAGATATCAATCAGACAGTGAAAGGGAAAATTGAAAATTAGGAGAAGATATGCCTGATGAAGTACTGTATCCAAAGTACATTTAAAAATCTACAAACCAATAAAAAAAAAGACAAGCCAATTTTAAAAAGGAGCAAAAAGCTGAGTTGTATAGTACATAAATTATATCCTAATAAAGTTTTTTTAAGTGATCACAAAACTTAAAAGAGACTTCTCAAAAGAGAATCTCTAATAGGCCAATAAATATATTAAAAAGTGTCCAACATCATTAATCATCAGGAAAGTGCAAATTAAAACCACAATGAGATACCACTCACCAAAAGGGCTAACATTAGAAGACTGACAATCTCAAGTTTTAGTGAGGATATACAGCAATTAGATTTATCATGCTTTGCTGGCAGAAGTAGAAAACTGGTAATAACCACAAAAGCTGGTCATATACACATCCTATGACCTACAAATGCCTCTCTTAGGAGTAAGTTCATATGCTGAAGACATTATATGAACAAAATAATTATAGCAAATTTATTCATAGTAGCTCAAAATTGAAATGATCCAAATGCCCATTAATAAATAATAGGATAGTAAAGAGTAGAAGGCATGTTGATTATAATGATATAGCCATAATTTAATGATTCGAAATAATTTGTTTTATCTTAAACTAATCATCATATATTCTGTGATGGAATATTACATAGCATTAAAAAGAGAACCAACAGCTGCACATGTAACATCAATGAAACTAACTAAAATAATGAGCTAAAGAGGCCAGATATAAAAAGAAACACATGATTTCATCTTTATGAAGCAATATAAGAACAGGCAAAACTAAATCTAAAAAGACAAAAGTCAAACTAGTAGTCACCTTTGGTAGGTACAAATGAGGATGCTTTCTGGGTACTGGAAATGTTATGTCATCACTTGAGTGGTTGTTACATGAGTGTACCAACTGATATATTTAAAATTTGTGCACTATGCTATATGTACTGTCTACCTCAATACACAATTTAAATAAACAAATAAGATTTCTACTGTGATTCATGATGACGCAAACTATGTCTTAATTACACATTTGCACCTTCCAGAGCCTACTACCATGCCTGCTCAGTGTTTACTGAACTTAATTAAACTGGCCAGGTAGTTCCATCTATGTGATCTTAACTAGATGATTTCTATAGCTGTGTGCTTCCTACAGACTCCTTTTAAATTCCCAGTGCATTCAAGCATATTTAAAATATCTGGCTTTCTCTCCCTCCCCCCCCAAAAAAAAGGGGAGTCTGGAGTATTTGCATACTGAAAAACAAACAAAAACCGACCCCATTGCAGGATGTAACAAGATTCAAATCAAAGAGGCAAAGGAAGAGGAAACAAAGAAAGGTGCTGTTGTGGCGCCCTAGAAAGCAGATGTTCATTAGGGCTCAGACACACAGATTACTATCACAATGTACTTATCTCAACATGCTATCGTCAGACCACACAGTCAAATCAAATTTTGAAGGCTCAAAGGATGTGCACTGAAGAACATCCTGTACTGCTGAAACATGAATTTGAATTCTGTGACAGAGACAGAGGGGTAGAAAAGAACACCAGATATCACCCACTGTCATTTTAAATCATATTTATATGTTAAAAAATAATCTACTCTTTAAAAAAAGCAACAATGTTTAAGATTTCTGCTACTAAAATTAAAATCTAAGAAACTATTACCAAAAGAGTGTTTTTCAGTCTTTTGCAAATTAAAAAAAAAACCCTTTGTGATTAGTTACTTTTCAGATAAAGAATAGGTTAATGAAATATTCAAAAGATAGAAAAAATGGTTATATGTGATTTTAAATTCTAGCGTGGGTTAAGAAAAAAATGTTTACTATGTCATTGAAATTTCAATCTCATTAGGAGTACACATTTATCACCAAAATCTTTTCTGCTATGCTAATTATGTATTCTTGTTCAAAGTATTGCATCATGTCTGTGCTTCTATAACACACTTATACATTACTGAATAAAATTTTATTTAAAATTTCCATATAAAAGTGGATAAGGACTCAGAAGAGAAAATCTGATTCAAAGGGGCAACTGTAGTTAACAAATACTTAGTCATAATCTAAAGCATTAAGAGATAGTAAAGATTTCTTAGCCAGATTAAGTCAGATGCACTTGGTTCCTGGTTTGGGCAGATCAAGTAGGAGTACTTTATGTGATAGTCACCCTAATGGATCCGCCACAAGCACACACACCTGTTAGTGGTCAGAAGTTAAGTCCAGAATGGCTCAATCTAAAAGCTAGGGGCTGGAGTATGGGAGAAGAACAAAAGGAAGCACACTCTGAGATTGTCCAAACCCTTGCTGGATAAGGCCGTGAACTTCACCCCACCCATTTCCACTCTGCAGGCCCTTGGCTCTTGGCCGGCTCTTCATCCCAGAGTCTGTTGAGCCACAACCCAGAAACAAAAATACTAAGGGATCTCTGGTCTGACTCATCCTCTTAAGCATAGATTGGTTCATTCTTTGTCTTTCTTCCAGGGCAGGGTTCTTAACTTGTGCACCACAGGCAGACTAGAGGATAATAGAAATATGTACCCTCATCAAATTCTCAAGAAGATTTAGGGTTCCCCAAGAGTTATGAACCATCAATGGACCGTGAAAAGGTAAAAATAGGAGAAGTGATAGAACTGGAATGTCTACCACTTCTACAGGAAGCGACAGAATTTTTACTTTGCAAGGAAAAAACTGTGAGACTGTGGTAATCTAGCTCAGGATGAAAAGCACCATTAGCCACACTAGGGTTGTTTTAAAAAGTTTTTGTTTTTGTTTTTTGATGGGGAGGGGCGGCAAGAGGTTATCTCTGAGGCTAACATAAAAAACAGGTGAGTAGGGAGCTAGTCTAGAATTGAAGAGGGTCCCCAGAGCCTGACCCCAGAAGAAAGCTCCAATGCCAACAACTCCCTGATTCATCTAACATAACAGGCCCCGCTTCCCATCTTCTTAAAACTCCTTGCCCCAGTCCTAAAAGCTCAAAGCCCTATTGTAGGTCTCCCCTAAAGAAGGTAAAGATGGCTTCCTGGAATTCCAAGTCTGAATACTCATCTCCCTCTTCAATAAACATCATCTGGTGATTTGGTTCTATGATAGTTATTAGAGAACTACATGTGAATTATAAAGTGGGTTACTTTTATAGACCCTTATGGGTCGGCTAGGGACCTTATCAATAAGTATAACAATTTATATATGGAATGAGTTTCATGTTCTAAATAACCAACAGGCAAGCACAATGGAATACAGCTTGTTGGAAACACACATCACTAATAAGTTAGGGTATACCCAATTGTTGAGCAAATCACACTGAACATAAAATATATATATATATTATCTAGTAGCCAATTCTCTGGTAGCCAATTCTTTCTGTGTTGTTTATTTTTTTTTGAAATAAAAGTATGCAAGTGATCACGTGGAATGAAACCTAAGAAGAGACTGATTAGGCACCTTTTTTTGGCTTTCATTTTAGAAACAGTGAAATTAACCAGAGCTGTGCTTTGTAGGAAACAGAGAGAGTCGTGGGAGTATTTCAGTTAATGACTTGCTGGCAAATTTTTATTTTTATAAATGTCTGCATTTGTCACAAGCCTATTTGGTTATGAATCCAAATTGTTGTTGAGAAGACAAAGGAAAAGTTGATGGTATTACAAATTTCTCATAAAATTTACTTTTCCTAGTAACTAAATATTTTATCTGAGACTTTATCAACTGTGAACATATTTCATTTTAATTCTGCAGGTAAGGAAAGGGTTTAGAGGTTCTCCAATTCAAATATACTCCCAAGTGCAGCTCAGAAACGCCATGTTGAAAAAAGTATTTAAGACCGGATATAGTGGCTCATGCTTGCAACCCCAGTATTTACAGAAGCAGAGGTGAGAGGACTGCTTGAGCCCAGGGGTTCAAGACCAGCCTAAGCAACATAGCAAGACCTTGTCTCTACAAAAAATTAAAAAATTAGCCAGGCATGGGGCATGATGGCATACGCCTATAGTCCCAGCTACTTGGAATACTGAGGTAGAAGAATCACCTGAGCCCAGGAGGTCAAGGCCATGGTGAGCTGTGATCAGGCCACTGCATTCCAGCCTAGGTGACAGAGTAATACTCTGACTCAAAAAGAAAAAAAAAAGCATTTAACACGGGAAATAGCATACTGTTATTTGATGATAATATAATCTCCTAATATAAAATTCATTTTTGGCAACTTGATTTTCTCTCCTAAGAAACTCAAGTTAAGAGCACAGTATTCCATGATGTATCCATCCAATTCTGCCACTCTAAGTATTCAATTTTTTAATTCATAGAAAAACACAATTAGTATGGTATGAAATGGGCCCACAATTGCAGAGCTGGGAAGATTTTTCCTTTAAGACCAGTGAAAACTGTTTATGACATCGATGAAATGATCTCATTTTGTTGCACGAAACCTTTCCCTGAAATCACTGTTTTTCTAGAACCCAGCAGCCCAACTGCACAGCACATGTTGTTGGACAGGTGGCCAGAGGGACTGATACCTGGGCCACGCTGAGGCCGAGTAGATGACAATATGACTCCTGAAGCCCTGGGTTCCATTAGTAGAGGTGAATAACAGCTTCTCTTAGAAGAACTAAAGCCAGATCATGACCAGATAAGAAGATATCCATGAAAGATCAGAAACAATTTTTTAAAATCTTATTTTCTGAAGAAATGCCAGCTCACATTAGACACATTATCAGTGTGTAGATTGCAGGCAAGCAATGATCTAATTAGCAGCAATACAAAACCCCAAACTTATTTCTCCCCCTTTGCAGTAAGCAAGGACAATGAGTTAAGAGAAATAAACATCTCTTCTCAAATGGCTCAAAACAATAAAAGTAGCATTTCTGTATAACCATTATGTCATTTAAGGACTGACTACATTATCAGCCTGACATATCTCTAATAACAGGTTGCCTAAACAGCACATTTGTAAACATAAAACTGGAAAAGTAATAATGTGAAACAAATTAATTGAATATGAAACTTTGAAGGGGCAGAATTAACATAGAGTACAGAATAAGTTATTCTTTAAAAATTCTAAGTACGCTTAAAAGGATGACAAAGTAGAAAAAATATAAAACAATACTGATTGCCAATTCAAAAAATTATAATTCATCCATTTAAAGTCCAGTTTCTTTAAAAAAATTCCCAAGTTTATTGCAGCTTGTATTAACACTTTACTTTTTCTTGCAAAATTCATAGCAAAGTTTCTAATCCCACATATTTCTTATACTTTCTCTGTCACTCATACCCTTAGCTGGTATGCTGCCTTCGTGGTTATACTATTTTGTAAATATTCTGCGCTTATTTCTTATATTGTATTCATTCTGTCTTCCCTGGTAGCTTGTGAAGTGCTGGAGAGCAGAGATCAGATATTCCACTCACTAAACGTTCCCAGTGTCAAGTGCGGAGAATAATGCACTGGGGTCATTCAGTAAATACAACTGACTGGCTAGTGTTTTAACCCTTGATGAGACTCAGCAATTTTCCAACAAACCACCAACTTAAACTTTACTTAGTTCCAGAATATGGATGTAACAGCCAATGCAAGAAACCACCACCAACACTGATTTTGCATGTCTGCAGTACCAAATTTATATGCAAGTTAACTGTTCATATTAGCATCCAATCTTTCTTTTAGAACCTAGGCTTTCATATTTGACATCCAGAAGACTACCTATTTATTCTCCATCTCCTAAAATGACAAATGCATCCATTTAAGAATTAGGTAAAAGATAATGCAGGGAAAACAACAATGTTCAGTTTTATATTTTTTTCTCCCCTAGGAGGTTTAGATGTTGAAGTTTGCTCGTGTCTTTTTGTTTTTCTCTAATCATTTTGACACACTTATTTTCCAGTGCTTGTCTGAAAAATTAAACTACTCATATAATTACGTTAAGGAGACTAGATGCATTAAGCAAAAGTAAGGAATTAGATTATGGGAGATATATGTTCAGTTTATTGTTGGCTTAGCTATCACTGTCCCCTCTTCACTTTTCTATTCCTCTCATATCTGTCAGATTAAGAAATGTTTAGTTTATGTTATCAAATTTGTGTGTGTGCTCCCATTTGTACGTGTGTTCAACACACACCATTCTAAGAAGACATTTTGCTGTGTATCATCTGACCAAACTCCCAGTGGTAGAGAACTCTGTATCATCCAAGTGCTGCCTCTCATGAGGCAAGTTGAATTCCATCAGGTTTTACTATTTATTCATTAAAATAAAATGGCAGAGACACCAGAACATTTAAATTCATTCTATGTAAAATCCCTGAATATTTGGTTTATCAAATATTATGGTGTTGCATTTAAACAACAGGCATCATGACATTTCTTTAAAATAAGCTATTTTACATTGAACAAAACACTCCAACCTAACAGCAACTTGATATATTCCTGCTGATTTCCATAATTTCCCAATAAATAAGTTAAAACTGTATTCTCCCAATTTAAAAGCTAGATGGCCAGATGTCATATTTAGGGCTAGCCAACAGTCAGTACTGAGAGAGAGCTATAATTTTCAACACTCAGTCCTAGGTTACATTTCAGTTATTATCTAGTAAATGAATAAATGTTTTATCAAGTCTGAAATTCACTGAAAAAAGGGATTTTCTTGAAAGTTAAGTAGGAAAAAGTTTGGGTTGTATTGGGGAGGGCACTGGTGATGGGGCACAAACAGGCTGAGTCACTGATTTATGATTTGTAACATGTTTCCCCTAAGTATGACACTATGAGATCTTCTCTGGTACTCCCATATTTGCTAATACAGACTGCACAAAAAGGCACTTTTGATTCCATAAATTAAGCACTGACCTACTGATATGTGATTGAACCCATGGATCTTAATCAATTCATAAACATTTCAAAGTTTTCATTATAGGAACAAAATAAAACAAATAAAACTAGATTGAAATTTCATTAGGAAACTAGTCCAGATGATTTTATTTGTAGATGTGGGTCTACATGTTTTTCTGGCCTAAAACTTTTTGCATGCATTTTTTTTCTAAATAATAATAGTTCATAAACAAGCATTTATTTAGCACCTGCTATTCCAGGAATCAAGCAAGAAACTAGAGAGGTGTTGAAATCCTTTGAAGAGAGGCTTATAGTGGGGTTGCCAGACTACGCTTGGAGAAAATAAACTTCAGTTAACTGAGAATCCAATAAAAAACAAACAAGAAAGTCCTCATCTTTAAAAAGAATGATTTTTAAGTGTCCACACCATTTTTACTGAGCACTTATCCTTCCATTCTAGATCTTTCAAACATGATTTTTATCTCTTAAGCAGATATTTTTTAAAAATTAACTGTTTTCTTTTCTAGCAACTCCTTCTTTAGTAAAAAGAGGAAAAAAAGATCCTGTTGTCTTTAGCTAAGAGATACGTAACTTAACATTTCAATATTCTCTTGCTTTTGTCTCTGAATTAAAAAAAAAAAAATCAGCACTTATTAAGTAAATTGAGGTCATTTTAAAGTTTCAATAAATCATTAAACAAAATACAAAGAGTAATGTATCAGTAAAGTTTCAAATTTTTTTTCTTGAACGTATATTACATGGAAATTGCCACATTTGAATTTAAATTCAAAGCCAAGATTGTCAAAGATGTAAGATATATCTAGTTATGCTAATACTAGGTGGTTGAATACCTTCCTAACTCTCTTCCTTTATTTTTTACTGTCCCTTTCTAATAGTAGTGCGGGAAACTCAAAAGAAATAGCTATTGGAAGAGAAGAGTGTTACAATGTCGCATTACAATGCATCCTCATTTTAACATTTTCATGATCTTCAGTCTTCCAATACTACTTCCAGACAGTCACAATACCCTCACTCACCTAAAGTATGAGGTTTATTAATCAGTGTAAAATATTGCACTACTAAATTGATATATGAAAGCAAACTTTACCTCATAAACGTGGTTATTTCCTAAGGCACAAAGCACCCCATGTCTTAATATTATGCCTTCCAATCTCTTCAATTATACTCAGTAATTTTATGAATCAAATGACTCCTAATTGCTGTAGAAACATTGTTTGATACAATATTCATTTGGCTACAACTAAGTAGGAGTTAAGGAATTCTACAAAATGTCAAGGCATGCAAAAGTTCAATTCAGAAAAAACAGCTTCATTCTAGAAGTCTTTATTATTGGAATCACATATTATATCACTCATTATTTTTCAGATTTTGAAGCTAAGTTCAGATATGTTTTGCCATACACATGCAAAAATGGCTTCAAAACAAAATAATGTTTTGTTTTAGAAACAAGCATTTCTTTAGTATAGACATTTCTTTAGTATACAAAATAATACTACTTTATATACAAAAACTTAAAAATCAAGCTTTCCAAATATTTTCTAGAAATATATTTTTAGAATTGTGTGAATAAAGATTACAAATGTGTCAAATGCTTTTAGTTGGTACAAAATATCTAGCTAACTAATCATGTAAAGAAAATTTTGTACTCCCCTTTCTTCAAGAGAAATCAAGTATTTCAATCTCCATAAATATTTACATAAATGCATTGGCAGTAATGTATGTTGTAGCATCTCTAAAATAAACAGTCCATGATCCAAGGGTTGCCTTTACAATAGTGAAAATTGATTCAGCCATTGCTTGAAAATGTGTGCATATAGATCTTTAAGTTAAAATGTTAGATTGCCAACAATTTTTCCTGTACAGCTAAAAAGTAGGTAGTAAATTTAATATAATATAGTATAAGTCATTTTAAAACTGAGAAAATCCTTTAGGACAGTATATGCTTATGTTTACGAAGCTACATCAAACCACATATTAGAATGACTGTGTCAGGTGATAAAGACAGCCTGCTGTGATAAGACCATCCTGACCAAGACATACAAAAAAAAAATCCAACAGCGTCTGAAATCAGGTTACATGAAATTTATGTTACTCTACACCAAGGTTTATGAAAATTACAGTCTCCTTCATTTCCACCCATCCTTGCCCTTCCATAGTACCCTTAAATTTACTTTATGTGTGGTGCAGACATATTACTTTTTCTAACGATTTTTTTGGTCTAATGATTATTCCTGTCAAAACACAAAGCATACCAACAATATGGCCATTTGCTCTAGTATAGCCCCATAGATGTTACTCTTCTGTTAGTAAAATGTAATTAATGTGTTTTTATGGGAAAAAAAATTACAAAATAAATTTGCCAAAATAGACCCTGATGGGTCGTTAACAGAGGAATGGTTTGACATATGTTAACTTTTGAAAGTATGATAATAAAATGCATTTTCAAGTTCCATTTTAATGGGGTTCATCTATTCCTTCCGATAAAAAAAATCTAATTAAAGAAAATCATGCCTCTTGATCACAAGGTAAATACCACTTTTTAAATGACCATTCCTCAGTTTTTTGACATAGCTTACCAACAAGTTTCAAAACAACTCTAACTAGCAAACGCATCACTGTACTTTAAACAGAGTGACGTTTTCTATCCCATATTACAGGAAGGTAAGGACCATGACAGTAGACAACATTCTAAGTTAGTTCATTAACTCTTTACGTAGATTAGGTAACAGTTTTTGAACTATCGACAAATTTTTTTTTAAATCTCTATTTTTTTTTTAATGACTCACACTACTATGTCAGTACCAACAGATACTAAGAAAGGAAAAAAAGGTTATATTCCAAACTCTGCTTACTGAAAAAATCTGCATCTAGTCACGCGTCATTTTTAGGAGATGCCCCTTTCTGAGATAATCAAGATACTTTTACAATAGGGAATTTGGATTTAATTACCAAACTTTAATACCATGTTATATAGGTCAAGTGAATATGTGTACTTTTCTCCAGAAACAAAGGGATTCAGAGTAATAGGATTTCAGGTTTCATTGTAGAAACAGCAAAATATGTTTTGAGAATGTCATTTACAACACAAATCAATATTAAATGCTTTATGCAGGAAGTACACTTGCAGAAAATGGGCCCTAAAGCTTTCTGGGATCCAACCCTAATTACTAGAGCAGGCTCTTGCCGCTTGTCTCTCTCTTCAATTATTTACAGGGCAAAAAAAGCCAAATGGCATCACATCAGCTATATTAAATGTTACGTACTTGGTTTCTAACTTACTAATGGTACATAAAAATTACTAAGGTAAATGTGTCTGTAGAAACATGTGCTTTTTTCCTTCTTCACCTGAATGTATGTATTTATTATTCATATTGTTAAGTGTCGAATAGGCTGTCCTTTAGGCACCAATGCTGCATAATTTAAACAAGTGCATTAAATATATAAGACATCTAAAAGGTAGGGCATTGATTATGCCACAACATTTCTTTGAGCAGCTACAAAGGAGATCACAGAAACCTAGCCTCTCCCCCAAGTTCCTGAAAACAAATAGGTGAGAACCACACAGAAATGGATAATAGGTATCCTTGCTGCTACCATCTTGCTGCTTTCTGGTGACCCAAAGTAAAGTGGGAACTGGGTAAAGTGAAAAATGGGGCCCCATTTCTGGTTTCGACGCTGACAGGGCTGCTTTTTACGTGGACAAACACGGGACTATGTCGTAGCTACATGACAACACGGACCCACACATTCTAAGAAAGAAAAGGTCGAATCAGAGATTCTTTGTACCAGGCCAGAAATGCCCGTCTGCCAGCAAGCAGGTCGTGATTACAACCGCCCCGAGAAAGTTCGGTCACTGTATCCCTACCTGATCCTTTTGTGATCTCTAGATCACCCGGAGCTGGGGTAGATGTTACCGGCTGAAGAAGGTTGCTGCATCCAACTTCCACTGACCCCCCTCACCCCACCCCACCATTGAGGCGGAAACTTCCAAAGCAGTGAAATCGGCAGGCTTCACGGACCCAAATAAATTTTTTAATGGCGTTCAAGAGGCATCAAATTCTTATCGTAAAAATAAGATAGGCCCAGAGTCCCTAGAAAGTCCGTCGCAGATTGTACGTCTACAAGTCATCAGTTGGTACCTAAGAGTGTGCCGAGGCCACTTTTGAGAAAGCACCATTGGAAATCGATCTGTGGTAAACATATAAGGTAGTTTGGGTTTTTCTTTTTCCTTTTTTTAAAATACAGAGTTACTTCTTTTTCTGCGCTGAAATCCGCCCATTGTCCCGCCTTTGAAAAAGCTACAGTCGATTAAAAGGGACATCAATGAACGCGGGGTGAACTTTGGCCACTTTTCTACCCAAAACACCAGCGTAAAAGTAGAAATCAGTAACCAGGTGAAGTGCCACACCGCACAAAGATCAGAGGCGAGGGGCGGGGGCGCGCAGGGCCGGAGCCGGGAGGAGAATGTCCCGCCCCCCCAAGTCTCCCCCACCCACCCACCCCCGCCCCAGCCAACGCGCGCGCGGGAGGTGGAGGGGCGTCCCTGGGGGGCGGGAGGCTCCGCGCCACCGCGAGGGAAGCGAAGAGTTACAGCTCCCAGGGCGAGGCCCTGGAGAAGGGGTCGGAAAGCTGCGCCACCCGCGGGTCCGGCCGCGGACCCCAGGCGTCGACAGCCGGCCCAGCCAGCGCTGGGCTAGGGGCGCCGGTCGGCCCCGCGACCCTCCCGCCTCCCGGGCCAGGAAGGGGCTGGCGGCTCTTTCCTGTCTAGTCTCTCCCTCCGCGGCTTTCTGTAACCCGATCCCCGCACTCCGCTCTCCGGGAAGCCGCCGCCCCGCGCGCCGCCCGGCTCTGCCCAGGCCGGCGCTATAGTTAGTAACCTTCCATCAACTCCGCCCGGGGGCGGCGGGGGCTCGCCGCGCGCGCCCCTCCCCGGGCCCGACCCCTCGCGCGCCCCCGGCACCCCCACACCCACCCAGCGCCCCTTTACCTTCGCTTGCAGATACTGGGGGTAGTAGTAGGTGGCGTACTGAGGGTACATCTGCTGTTTCCACACTTTGCCCATGAAGCTGGAAGGGAGCCTGCGGTGCAGGGTCGCGGACACTTTGGGCTTTCCAAGTCTCGATCTCTTCTGCCTCTCCCTTTCCGGCGGCGGCGGCGGCGGCGGCGGCGGCGGCGGCCTCGGCGGCTGCTGCTGCCGCTGCTCCACCTCCCAGCCGGGACCAGACGTCCTCCTCCTCCTCCTCCTCCTCCCAGGCAGAGAGAAAGACACTGCAGAGCTCAGAGGGCACCCCGGACAGGGCGCTCCCAAGGAGTTTCCTCCCGGAGCCCGACCGCTCCGGGGCTGCCAAGGGCCGGCGCGCGGGCCGCGCTGCGCTCGGGCGAACCGCCGGCGAGGTGATCAATACAAGTGGAAAGTGCTGCTGCGGCGACGGCGGCGGCGGCGGCGGCGGCTGCGCTCGGTGCCAGGCGGCATCTGGGGTGGGTGCGCCCGACAGGGAGAGGGGAGAGGGGCTGGCGTACCGAGGCCGTGGGGGAAGGGCGGGCGGGGGCGGGGCCTGGGTGCCGACGAGCCCGGGACCCGCTGGAGGTGAGGGCTGAGTTTTAACCACTCCTCACCTCCCAGGCTCGCGGTTGGACAGGCGGAAGCCTGGGAGCCCAGATCGCTTTGTGTCGGGGGTGGGGAAGTGGGGGTGGGGGTGGATTTGGGGGACCCAGCTTTAGAACCGCAGAGCGGGCACCTCTTTTGCTTTTCTGAGTTTTTATCTTTGTAAGGGGGAGGGGAGATAGGAGAAAAGAGGAAATCTGATTAATCTATCACTTTCCCCTCACCCCCACGCTCAGTTTTTTTCGCGAGGGAAGGAAAATGATTTAGTGCCCGACCACAAAGCTGGAGTCGGGACACCTGGGTTCATGTTCCTCTCATCCCCACCCCAGGCCACAACCCTAATCTTCTAGGTGACCTTGGGAGGGTTAGTGTCCTTCGGTTCGGTTTTCCCAGATGTGAAAGGTGAAATCATGCCACCTGCACAAGGGGGAGCAAATCTCTCTCTCTCTTTCTCTCTCTCTCTCTCTCTCTCTCTCTCTCTCTCACACACACACACACACACACACACACACACACACACACACCTCACAACAAATAGACGGATCCTTCTAAGGGGGAGATGCCGCAAAGAGGCAGAATGTTATTAGAGGACACAATATAGACATCAGCTTTTCTCTGCCTCTTTCTAATGCTGCCAGACAGTCTGTCAACTCCCACTCAGGAGCAAGGAAACTCCCTGAGTTTGGAATATTTTAAGGCCATTTTGAAAGTCACGCTGGCATATTGTTGCAGTGTGCTTCAGTGACATATAAAATCAATCTCTCTCTTTCTGCCTCTCTCCATCTCCTAATTGTCACAGCTCTAGACAGCCCCAGACGAGCAGTGGTTCAGTTCACTACATAACTGGATATAATTTAATGGAGTTAATTGGTCCCCGAAGCTGCCTGCAGAAGACTTTTATGTTCTAGCTCAAAAAGAGAGCTAATACCAAAATGTACAAATAGGATAGGTAAGAAGGCATCCCTGAATTAGGGTTCTTGCACATCTAATAAAATGTAATAAAAATTCATTTGTTATTAAATAGACCTTGATTACATTTATTTTCTCATTTTGGTTTTTGGGGAGTCTTTTATTAACAGCACAAGATAAATCAAATTAAACTGGAATGCATGATTTTGCTAAGCTGTTACATTTTTATATGATAATATTTTAAAACAGGTTTAGTAAGAGCCTTTTTTTTTCTTTCTTTTTTTTTTTTTTGAGTTGGAGTCTCACTCTGTGGCCTAGACTGGAGTGCGGTGGCCGCTCCCGGCCACCGCAGCCTCAACCTGCTGGGCTCCGGCGATCCTTCCGCCTCAGCCTTCCGAGTAGCCGGAATGACAGGCACACGCTACCACGCTGGCTGATTTTTTGATTTATTGTAGAGATGAGGTCTCGCCAATTTGCCCAGACGGGTGTCGAACCCGCGGGCTCAGGCAATCCACTCACCTCAGCCTCCCAAAGCGGGGGATTACAGGCTGAGCCACCGAGCCCGGCTAGTAAGAGACTTTAAAGCAATAATAAAATAGGGAACTGAAGCCTTTATAATCTTTTTATGATTTAGACAAATTTCCAGGTCATACGTATTTGTTCAATGTAAGTTCATGTGAGAACATTTTGGATATGCCAGGAGACAAACCATGTCCCTCTTGTTTACCTCTGTAAAATCCTCCAAGGAGGCTAGTAGTTACTGAATGTCTCCAATATTGTGAGCACTGCTGAGGTTAATGCTGATCTGAAAGTTGGAGTGGTTCACTGTTGAGCTAAGAGAGCTTAAAAATTCCCTATATTGTTTCAGTGTGAGACCCTTTACTGTTTTTAAACAGAGAACTGACCTGAAATAACTTGTTTTAGTAATCTAGGAAGACTAGGAATGGTGGTTTGGAGGAGTGACAGAAGGAAGAGAAGTAAATCAAGAACAATCTCAGAAGTTCTAGGTTGGAGGTAATAAGGGAAACTACCAAACTTAGACTGTTCTACTTACTGTTTTTTTCTGGATGATGAAAATTCAGCCAATTTTAGAGAGCCCAAAAGCAGACCCACACTTATATAGATACTTGATTTATGACTGAGTTGGTATTACAGAGCAGTGGAGAAAGAATGAGCTTTTCAATAAATGATTCTGGGTCAATTGGCTATCCATATGGAAAAAATGAAACTGGAGCCTTGCCTCACAAATACCAGAGAAGTGGGGAGAGTTCAGGAGAGTCAAGACCTTGCTGTGATAAACAAAAGTATAAAGCCGTTAGACGACAGCATGGAGAAATCTCTTTTCGACCTTGAGGTAAAGATTTGATTTTAATAAGGTGAACAAGATTGCAAGATTGATAATTTTGACTGTATTGAAATTAAGATCACTGGTTCATCGAAGGATTTTATAGAGTGCAAAAAGCCACAAAATAGTTATATACATATAACACAAACGGTTAATGCATAAAGAACTCCTTGAAATCAATAACAAAAGGTGAAACAACTTGTTAGAATATGAGCAAATGGATGTGTGTTTCACAGAGGAGACAGCACAAATATCCAGAAAGTATATAAAAAGATACTCACATTAATTAGTAATAAAGGAAATGCAAATTGAAATAAATATAAGATACCATTCCATACTCACCAGATTTTCAAAAATTAACAACTCTAAAAATATTTTAAGAGTAGGTAAAGATGTGGCAAATCTGAGGTCATTGCTTATTGGTGGAAGTGTAAATTAGTACAACTACCACTTTATAAAACAAGTTGGCATTATTCAATTTCATTTGCACACATCCTACAACACAGTAAAACAAATATACCTTAAAGAAATTATTTTATATGTCCACCGGGGAAATGTACAGGAATGTTCATCATATACTGACAAGAACTCAAATATCTACCAACTGTGGAATGGATTAAAAAGGTTGTGATATATGCACACACTGAAACTTTTGGTAGAACCCAAAATGAATAAACTGCATTAAAAGCATCGACATGGATGATATTAAGTTGATGTTTAAAAAAAGCAAGTCAACAGACTACATCAAGCAGGACTCAATTTGTAAGAATTTCAAAAACAGTAAAATAACTAAACAGTATGTTGTATAAAAAGAGTAGTTTTAAAAAGCTTTTATAAAAAAGGGGGGTACTAACACAAAATTCAGAACATTATCTCTGAGGGAGAAGAAGGATGAAGTATTTAAGGAGAGACTAAAGGAGATTTATAGAACCACTTTTTCAAGTGGTTCATAGGCTTTTTGTATCTTTGCTGTACTTTAAAGCATTTGAAACAAAAAAATTTAGCTTTTGATTGTAAGCATAATCATTGTCAGACAATTATAAAAGCAAAGGAACCCCTTATTCCTAACACTAGCTTCAACATTCATCAATATTTTTTCATTCTTGTTACACACACATTTTTATTTTCCTGGGGTATCCTAAAGCAAATCCCAAGCATCATATTTCATCAGTAACTATTTTAGTATCTTCCTCTAACAAATAACTTTAAAAATACAATACCATTATCACACCTAACAAATGAAACAATAATTTATTAACCCCAGCTAATAGCCAGTTATTGTTCATTTTTCTCCCAGCACCTAAAAATTATTTTTTGTAGTTTATTTAAATCAGGATGAAACAACGTCCACATATTAGATTTGGTTGATATGCCTCTTAGGATTCTTTTAATATTTAAAAGTTTATCCCCACTAACTTTTTAAATTGATACTTGTTTGTTAAAAGATGTAGGTCATTTGCCCTACAGAATTTCCCACATGGCTAATTGCAACCTCATGGTGTCATTTAAAATCATGGTTAATTCTAGAGGTTTGATTAGATGCAGATTCACTTTTATGGCAAAGAATACTTCCTGCATGGTACTGAACACACATAGGAGATGTGGTCACATCAGGAGAATCATCATATCTGATTGTTTCACCTTTAGTGATGGTAAGATTGATCAGAAGGGCAGGTATTATCAGTCTGACATTATATTATAAAGTTCCCCATCAGCCAGTCACAGGATGCTTTATAACATTCATGAGTGTTGCCTCAATCCAT
The DNA here is from genome assembly GCA_963574415.1 of Tarsius wallacei. Taxonomy (NCBI): domain Eukaryota; kingdom Metazoa; phylum Chordata; class Mammalia; order Primates; family Tarsiidae; genus Tarsius; species Tarsius wallacei. Next base: position 45,180 of record CAUYQG010017466.1, read on the forward strand.
TCTTTTATTAGGAGTTACAAAATTGCGGTTTTCCCCATTTTACCATTTCTTCTGCACTTCTTAGTTGGAAATTGTCTATGGAGAATAACTTTTTTCAGTTCTTTGGTTAACTTAAAATACAGTTAGCACAGAAAAAGTAGGATAGATTTTTCCCAATTTACCAATTTTCAGATTAATTAGTTAGTGCCATAGGGAATTTCAAAGCTAACCAGTTTTAAGTAACATTTTGAATTTGTGGATTTTAACATACTGTATATGAATTGCTTCAATCCATTGCAATCACTATTCTTATTGATGCTCAAATTGTCTCATCTTTGGCCAATGGGAGCCCCTTCGAATTGGCTCCTGTGTCTTCTTTTTCTTTTTTAAGTGACCCTAATAGTCTTTGATAACTTGTTTGCTTTTGCTTTCTAGTATGATAAGATTGTACCAGGTTCGTATATGGTTCATGCCCAGACCTGATCAGCCATTTTTCTAAAAAAACAGACAAAACACCAAGGTCAACTTGCTTTAAAAATAATAACAGACCGGGCATGGTGCCTCAAGCCTGTAATCCCAGCACTTTGGAAGGCCGAGGTGAGGGGATTGCCTGAGCCCACGGGTTGGAGAACAGCCTGGGCGATTTGGCTAGCCCTCATCTCTACAATAAATCAAAAAATTAGCCGGGCATGGTAGTGTGCGCCTGTAGTTCAGGCTACTAGGTTGATGATGGGGTAGTCGTGAGTGTAACACTGCACTCCAGCCTGGAAGACAGAGTGAAACTCTAACTCAAAAAAAAAAAAGAATTTGTTATTATTATTGAGTTGGAGTCTCACTCTTGTCACCCAGGCTGGAGTGCAGTGGCATGCTTACGGCCACTGCAGCTTGGACCTGCTGGGCTCAGGAGATTCTTCTGCCTCAGCCTTCCAAGTAGCTGGAACTACAGACCCAGGCCACCACGCCCAGCTAGTTTCTATGATTTATTATAGAAATGAGATCTCACCAAGTTGCTCAGGCTGGTCTTGAACCCCAGGGTCAGGCAATACTCTCATCTTGTCCTCCCAAGTGCTGGGATTACAAGCTGAGCCACCGTGCCCGGCCAAAAATAATAACAAATTCTTTCAAATGTATTCACATTTATCACATTTGCGGTAAGTAGCCCATGAAAGATTCTTAATAAATCGTTGGACCAGGATGACCCCTAGGCAAGTTTGAGCCATTGAGTGATTTTTCCCAAGAGATGTTATACATTTATACCTTCACCAACATTGAAGAAGCATCCTCTATGTACAGGACATTGGGGGATACAACAGACATGGTGCTTGCTCTCAAGGACCTTATGCTTTTGTGAGGGAAACAGAGATAAAAAATGATAAATTGTGATAAAAATTCCATGAAGAAAGCAAGAGAATAATGAGAGAGACTGACTTCGTGAGAGCTGGGTTAGGAATTTAAAGTAGAGTCGTCAGGGAAAACCTCTTCAAGGAAACATGATGAATAAGAATGGGTCATCCAGCAAAACCTTGTATGCAGTGAAAATCGGAGGGTTGTGTTCCTGAAGCAGCAGCATCAAGTTAAAGACCCCGAGGCATGAACTGTCCCATCCAAGATCTCCAATGTGTTTTCTTTTCTAACCAAAGGTAAACATTTTTTATTACAGTTAATCAGAAGTGGACCAAGCAAATTAGCTCTGATTAATGCCTTTATTGTAATGCCATCTGCCTGAGAGTATTGAAATAATTGAGGGATAAAATGAGACATTTTGCGACAAAAAGCCCCTATGCTACAACATCAGTGCATTGTAAACGGGATTTACGTTCATAAGAAAGACCTCATGCAGAACTTAAAGAATTACTGATTAGTAAATACTCTTGCTTCTATACCAGGTAATAGGTGATGTCTGCAATACATTTACAGAACACAAACAGAAAGATAACACAGTTTTAGCAAGAAGAAAGTGTGACTGGCATATATGTTAGAGTTCTTAGAGGATAAACAAATAAGAATGTAGATAAAAGGGAGCCAGTGCTTATCATCTATGGTGAAATTTTGTCATAAACAGGGAATTGTTTTACAGTCTTCAGAAATGTTTATGTATAAATCTTCTAGCCTGATATTTCTCAGATATTAATCCTCAAACCCTATTTTGTGGAGCTCTGAATCAAGAAACTAAAAGCTTATTAGAAGGAAATATTGTCTTTATAAATAGTAGTATGCTTTTAAACAAATTCATCAAAATTTTTAAATTCTCAGTATGTGTCCCCTCCCCCCACCACAGTTTAAGAAGCACTGTTTAGTTCACACTTCCTACCACGACTCATAACTCCCTTCATAGCCAGACACTTGCCATTATTTCCAGATTCATTTCCTTCCACTATGTCATCTCTTGGCTTGTAGTTCTCTCCCTCCCTCCCATGCCTATTGCTTCTAACTCTTACCATATTGTTATACAACTCTACCTAGCTTTGACCCTTTCTGACCCATCTGCCTAAGCACCTTTCATATTTCTTCACCTGGTTCACTTGTACTCTTTCCTTAAGATTCACTTGCATCCATCTGGACTTCAGTCATCAGGTTAGGTTGAGTGTCCCTCCCATGGCTCCCAATCGAAGCTTTCCAAACATCAGTCAAATGAATGCACTTAGTAAGTAAGGATATAACTGGAATGGAGTCGGGGTTGAGTTAGAGAATTCCAGGCAAAAAGGTGAGTATGTGCAAAAGTGTATATCTGGATATTTACAAATCATTTATTGTGACTTACAACTCCAAGCACATAACTGCTGTGGTCTGAATGTCCCCCAAGATTCATGTGTTGAAACTTAATCCCCATTATGGTAGTATTAAGAGGTGGGACCTTTTGAAAAGCGATTAAGTCATGAAGGCAAAGCCCTCATAAATGGATTAATGCCTTATAAAAAATACTTGTGCCTTGATCATGGACCTCCTAGCCTCCAGAACTGTGAGAAATAAATTTCTACTATTTATAAATTACTCAGTCTGTGATATTTTGTTATAGCAGCATAACTGGACTCAGACAGATTCAGAGGTAAGTAGGATTGGAGCTGGAAAGCCTTAAGTAGAGGCCAGATCATGAAAACCTTATTCGAATACTACTGTGCAATGAGTGAAATTTTAATAAATTTTAAGCATAGTCAATATTAAGAGCCTTGAAGTCATGTGGGCTTTATTCTGTAGGCACAAGGGAGTTATTGAGGATTTTATGAAACCTGAGTTACAATCTAAATTACCAGGTGAGATTTATAGTTAGAGAGATTACATTGTCATCAGCATGGTAGATAGATTCCATGGGGATGGGTAAGACTAGAATCAGAAACTCTAGTTATTCCGAGGAAGGAGTAGAAATGGCTTAAACTAGAGCCAGGATATTTAAGAGAGGTGGAAATGATCCATTCTTGCTACAGGCAGTTAGGGGTGCGCTGTTTGTGGAGAATTTAAAAATAATAAGCAGGGTCTGTCTGCTTTATAGTATCACTATTAACCCTTTAAAATTTTAAATTTATTGTTATTTACTTTTCTTTTTTTTTTTTTTTTTGAGTTAGAGTCTCACTCTGTCATCCAGGCTGGAGGGCAGTGGTATGCTCCCGGCCACTGCAGACTCGACCTTCTGGGCTCCAGTGATCCTTCCGCCTCAGCCTTCCAAGTAGCTGGGACTACAGGTGCAGGCTACCATGCCCGGTTAATCTTTCTTTTTTTTTCTTTTCTTTTTTTTTTAAGAGACAAGGTCTTGCTCTATCGCCCAGGCAAGAGTGCAGTGATGTGATCATAGCTCACTGCAGCCTCAAATTCTTGGCCTTAAGCAATCTTCCCATCTCAGCCTCCTAAAGCACTAGGATTACAGGTGTGAGCACCCTTTTAAATCACTAAACAATGTTAGTAATAAAACACACGCTTCTGAAAAAAAGTGTTGTTGGTTTAAGTTCCTAGCAATTTTCTGTTACTATTGAGGTTTAATAATTGTGTTAGTTATCCATTGTTGATTAACAATTCCTTCTCACCCCCAAATTTAGCAGCTTAAACAGCAAACATTCATTATCTCATATGATTTCTGAGGGTCAAGAATTTGGGAGTGGCTTAGCTGGGTTCTGGCTCAGGGTCTCTCTTAAGATTAAGCTGTTAACTGGGGGAGTAGACACATGAAGGTTTGACTGGGACTGAAGGATCCACTTCTAAGCTCACTCATGTGGCTGTTAGCCAGTAAACTCAGATCTCCTCTAGGTGAGCCTCTCTCTATGGCACTGCTTGTAACATGGCAGCTGGCTGTCTCTAGTGAATGATTGGAAAGAGAGAGAGAACAAGAGTATGTGGTCAACTGAGACAGAAGCTAAAGTGTCTTTTCTTACTTTGTCTAAGAGGTGACTGGCACACCATCAATTCTGTCATGTTTTGTTTGTCACCATGTGGTAAGGGAGTGACTACACAAGAAGGTAAATATCAGGAGGTGGGGGATGATTAGAGGCTGTCTTGGAGGCTGACTACCACAATAATGTATGTAGAAACTTCAAATAAACACATTTATTACGTACTCTATTTACTCACACAATAAACATTGTATGCTACATGGAAGTTAATTAGAAAATTACCCACTAAGTTATTATTTCCCCTTCCCTCTTATTCCTATCCCCTGCCAACCAATAATCTGCTTTATGTTTCTATGGATTTACTGATTCTGGGTATTTCACATAAGGCGGAATTATACAACATATGATCTTTTTCGCCTGGCTTCTTTCACTTAGCATAATGTTTTAAAGGTTTATCCTCACTGGAGCATGTATCAGTGCTTCATTCCTTTTTATGGCCGAATAATATCTATTGTATATATAATCACAATTTGTTTCTCTATTCACCTGTTGATGGATATTTGAGTTGTTTTCACCTTTTGGTTATTATAAATAGTGCTACGATGAATGTTTGTACAAAAATATTTGTTTGAGGTGAGTGGTTACTGGTTCTGAGGTGCCTGTGAACACCTGAGTGAGTGTGTCCAGCGGGTGCTCATATCTCTGAGTCTGAAGTTAAGACGCGATGTCAGAGATGGAGACAGACTCGGGAATCAGCAGCGACAGTTAGATTGTGGTTAAAATCAAGAGAAGGATGAGATCACCAAAGGAGAACATGCACAGAAAAAAAGAGCAGTGGACCAAGGTAGGAATTAAGTCAAAATTTTATAGCATACAAGAGTTGGCTAAAAATCTTTAGATGTTCTCTGATCAAATATCTTGGGCCTCCTTAGCATCAAACTTGCTCACATAAAGCAGAGTTTCTTATTTGCTATTGACCTGTGAACATTATACCATATAACTTCCTTTAATAACTTATTCAAGAGTTTAGTCATTTTTATTATCAAGAAACCCCTTCTTTCTAGGTGCTTAAATTGCACTTTATGACATTAAGATATTACATTTTCTTCTGTAGGAGATGGATAGTGTTTAGTCAGTGCTCTATGATATAAATAGCTTCTCAGGCATATTTTCCATTGACTAAATAATTCCTGGCCTTTCATCTTTCCTTTAAATGTTTGCTAATATTTAGATGCATTTTCCAGGTATCCCATAATTTACTACATCATGATTCAATTGGATAGTCTAGTGAGGTGCTGTCTCATCTCAATAAAGTATGTGCTCTACTGAGTTCTTATAGTACACCCTTCTTTGTAGGTAGCATCATGTTCTACTGTTATAAAAAGGGACAGGACAACCCACTATTGATTTGTTAGTATCTATAACTTGTGCTCCATCATGATCTCAAACCCATTTATTGATGTTTGTGCCTAAATCATAATTTCTCTCATTTTATCAGTAGACAGTATTTTAATTACAGAGTAAATGTTAATGTTTTCTTCACTTTTAAGAATTAAAATCCAGCCGGGCTCGGTGGCTCAGCCTGTAATCCCGCACCTTGGGAGGCTGAGGTGAGTGGATTGCCTGAGTCCGCGTGTTCGAGACCCGCCTGGGCAACTTGGCGAAACCTCATCTCTACAATAAATAAAAAAATTAGCCGGGCGTGGTAGCGCGCACCTATAGTTCCAGCTACTTGGAATGCTGAGGAGGAAGGATCGCCGCAGCCCAGCAGCAGGTTGAGGCTGCGGTGGCCGGGAGCAGCCACTGCACTCCAGTCTGGGCGACAGAGTGAGACTCCAACTCAAAAAAAAAAAAAAAAAGAATTAAAATCTTTTGTTTTACACATCGCTAATTTATAAAGAACACCAATTTTCTTCCTAATTTTTAAAGTAATAATAATTTTATCATATTTATTATCATACCAGAATTGAGAATTGCTCCAATTCCATTTTGTCAGTGATGCAGATCAACACCGAGGACCTCAAATTCACCCCTTTGTGGTAGCTTCCAAACAAATTGACACTAAGTTGTTCACCTGCACTTTTGGGGATATTACTCTCTAACAAATTACGCTCCCAGGATTGCATGAGCCTTTTTATGCTTGCAACCTTCGCACTCTAATGGATACTGGAGTATAAGCAAGACTGTAAATCTGTCTAGGGGACTAAATTCTAGCTCATACAAGCTTCGATTGTTTCCATTTCTTGTATGCACAATGCAGAATGCGGTGATCATAAGCCATCCAGTCTTTGTCAGGAGTTTCTATGTTTGGTATATACAATGTGATAGACACAGCAAGGATAATGAAATGCAAGTAATCCTGTGCTGTCAAAAGGCTTTTGATAGAATTTTTTGTATTTGGAAGATGTCTGACCTGGGGGTTGAAGGAAATCTAATCTAGTATTCAGAAGAAAAGTATACATCCTGATGTCTGGAAAAAAGTAAGTCAGACTCCTGGGTAATGTGATAATAGGGTAGTGGTGTGCAGTCATTAAGATATCCCAACTTTTTGAAAGATTGGTCTTTTATATGTTTAAGGGAGGAGCTAGCAACCCTTAGTGAGTGGTGTGCAGGGAGGCTAAATTGCCCGAAAATTTCCTAGGTTACCTATTTAGTTAGTTATGTACTAACCCCTGGATTGTTGGTACTGGTGGAAAATGGGCAAAGTCAGGGCACCACTGCCCTACCAGTATCCACCCAAAAAATAATCATTTTCTAGTAACTTTCCTGGAGGTCATGCTCATGTTTGACTTTCATGATTCTCTTATACTTGATAGCTCTTACACAACATCAGCCAATTCCTTAATGTTATGTCACTTAATCTTCACAATAGCCCTGCCATGTAGATTACTATCCTTGCATTTGCAGATGAGAAGACAAAATGGTGTGACATTACAGGTCTTCAGAGTAGAGGAATCAGGATTTGAATTGAGTTCACATTCATCGTATTATGCCTCATTATTTCACTTTAAGAAAGAGCCAACGGGCAATATGAATAATTTAGTTAATTAATTGTATGATTAATTTTGAAATTAGTAGGAACATTTATTTAAATTTTCTTTAACATCGTGTATTTATCTACTCTTGTAAAAGCGTCTTCTGATCTTAATTCACATATTATTTCATACAGTTGTAATCATAGAAAATGCACAATTTCAGGATCTATCACTGTCATATAACATTTCATTTATATTTTCCCTGCTGTATAGTTCTTATAGTTATAATTTTAGTGGCTACACAATAATGTACTCAGAAAATATTTAATCATTAAGAAAAATTCTTCAGTGTAGCAGTGAAAATTAAGGCAGTATAAGTTCACCCAATTTAGGAAAACCAAAATTATGGACAAGCAAAAAAAAGAAAAACAGGGTGAATATTGTCTTAATGAAAGGAGTCAATATAGAATTTCTTTAAAAATTATGCTTTTCTGGATCCCTAGGGGATTTGGTTTCTCAAAATTAAGTGTCACTCACACACGTAGGTATTGACCTGCCTAAGGCTGGATAGTTTCTGAGATCCTTTCTAGCACCACCATGATTAATACATTGATTGTGTAAAACGAGGCTACCCATATATTCTAGGTGTTGTTCCGTTACAAAAACCTACAGAAATGAAGGATGTGTTTACTTCTTAGGTTCTGGTGGTTCCATAAAAACTCAGAAGGGTTTTCCTTCCATTCACTCCCATGGCTTTGGAGTCCAAACATTTCTAGAATCATAGAGTCCTCAGGATGTCAGGGATAGGGTGTGGTCATCTATTCTAGCCCATCCTCCTGCCTCCAGTCGGGATCACACCCAAACCAGCCCAGACAGATGAGGTTGTCCTGTTTTTAACAAAATCCAGGGAGAGAAGCGTTCCTCATTTCCTGAATAATGTCATTTCAAAATCACGTTTAGTTTAATGTTCATGCTGTTAAGAGAGAGCCTCTGTGCTTTTCTTAAAACTTTAGGTCTAGCCGGACTCGGTGGCTCAGCCTGTAATCCCGTGCTTTGGGAGGCTGAGGTGAGTGGATTGCCTGAGCCCGCGGGTTTGAGACCCACCTAGGCAACTTGGTGAGGCCTCATCTCTACAATAAATAAAAAATTAGCTGGGCGTGGTAGCGCGCGTCTGTAGTTCCAGCTGCTTGGAAGGCTGAGGCGGAAAGATCGCCGGAAGCCAGCAGGTCGAGGCTGCGCTGGCCAGGAGTGGCCACTGCACTCCAGTCTGGGAAACAGAGTGAGACTCCAACTCAAAAAAAAAAAACAAAAACAAAAAACAACTTTAGATCTAATATAGGAGACTTTTTATGGACTTAAAATTAAGGAAATAATAAATAGGGAAAAATAGAAAACAAGGTGTATTTTAGATTGTTTATGACTTTTTATGTACTAACATATACACTAGCATAATGTCATACATATTATGCTGTAACATTAGAAAATAAAATAGCAAATATTATTTACTAAAAATCTTGGCCGGGCATGGTGACTCAGCCTGTAATCCTAGCACTTTGGGAGACCAAGGCAAGTGGATTGCCTGAGCCGCCGGTTTGAGACCAGCCCGGGCAACTTGGTGAGACCTTGTCTCTACAATAAATCAAAAATTAACCAGGCGTGGTAGCATGCGCCTGTGGTTCCGGCTACTTGGAAGGCTGAGGTGGAAGGATCGTCAGAGCCCAGCAAGTTGATGACTGTGAGTATGCCACTGCACTCCAGGCTGGGCAGCAGAGTAAGATTCCAACTCCAAAAAAAAAAAAGGTCAAAACTTGGTCAAGAATAGATGTGAGTTCTTTCTTTACTTTCATGTTTTCCACACCAAATACAAAGGGTATTGCATGAGGATTTTTCTGAAGAGTTTATATGTGCTTTTCTAAAGCATCATGCGTTCATTGCTTTAGTTTGGGCTGGCTTATTTTATAAATCTATCCTACAGAAATAGATTGATTATTTTACTCTGATATCAACATTCTGACAGGCCTGATGGCCTCATTTTCTTTCTCTTAGAAAATTTCTATTTTGAAGAATGTAAACAATAGTGTAAATACTCCTCTTTTTTTGGTCTTTTCTTGCCTGCCTTTTCTCTTTTTTCTTTTGGCACTGAGACTGATATGCAGCCACAAGCTCTAGATAAGAATTGTCTACCAGATTTAGCCATTCTACACATGATTAATTTTGTTATGGGCAAAACATAGTATGTTTTCTAGGTTTCTCTGGCAGCCACTCTGTGAAGTGATTCTTGCCCTTAAATCATCTTAGTTTATGGGTAGTAAAGTGTTTTTTTAGTTGAAACAATTGTTTTCTTCCATTCATGCTACAGTACCTCTTGGGCTTTTCAGGATCGTATTTTCATTCACATGAAAGTGGTTAATATTACTTTGACAGATTGTCTTGATCTTTTTCCATGACTTATAAAATCCCTGTGACAAAGACATGACTTTATATTTCATGTTATAACTGACTTTGAGGCAAGTTACACTAGTAAAAAAGAGATAAAGAAGATCGTCTGTATCAGAAAACAAAATAAAACAATAACAAAATAGAAAGATATTTTCCCCATCAGGCTCTAATAGAAATATATAAACTCCTCAAGGACAATAAAATTTTGTATTCTACCCGTGTTCAGTGGATATATGATCAACAAATATTACTGAGTGGGTAATAGATCTGCAGACTCAGAAAATTTAGCCAAATTTGTGTTTCCTGATCATATGAAGCTATAGTGCTGTCTCTCTCTTTTTTTTTTTTTTTTTGAATTCGAGTCTCACTCTGTCACCCAGACTGGAGTGCAGTGGTCGCTCCCGGTCACCGCAGCCTCGACCTGCTGGGCTCCTGTGATCCTTCCGCCTCGGCCTTCCGAGTAGCCGGAACTACAGGCGTGCGCTACCACGCCCGGCTAATTTTTTTGATGTATTGTAGAGATGAGATCTTGCCAAGCTGCCCGGGCGGGTCTCAAACCCGCGGGCTCAGGCCATCCACTCACCTCAACCTCCCAAAGTGCTGGGATTACAGACTGAGCCACCGAGCCCGGCTAGTGCTATCTCTTTATATTGTATATGCAGATGAATTTTTTTTTTTCGTTTGTGAGTTGGAGTCTCACTCTGTCGCCCAGACTGGAGTGCAGTGGCCGCTCCCGGCCACCGCAGCCTCGACCTGCTGGGTTCCTTCCGCCTCAGCCTTCCGAGTAGCTGGAACTACAGGCGTGCGCTACCACACCCGGCTAGTTTTTTGATTTATTGTAGAGATGAGGTCTCACCAAGTTGCCCAGGAGGGTCTGGAACCCGCGGGCTCAGGCAATCCACTCACCTCAGCCTCCCAAGGCGAGGGATTACAGGCTGAGCCACCGAGCCCCGCACAGATGAATTTTAACGGGAAGAAGTCTGGAGACAGACTTATGTGTGAACTGTTGCTCTGTTTTTGCCTATTTATTTAATTTTTCCAGCTTTATTGAAATATAATTGACAAATAAAATTTTTTATATTTGTAAGATGCATAACATAATATTTGCTATACACATTTATTGTGAAATGATTACCACAATCAGGCTAATTAACATATTCATCACCTCACAAAGTTACATAGTTTTATTGTTGTTGTTGCTGAACCCTTGCCAATAACTGCTGTGTGACCCTGGACAAATTACTTAACCTCCATGTGCTTCAGTGTCCTCATTATAAAACAGGACAATTCTTCCTTCTCATAGGTTATTGTGAGTATTATATACACATATATATTTTATATATTTATATGTAAATAATTTTATTTATATTTTATTATATTTATATATGTATGTAATCACTGAGAAAGGTGCTCAGTAAATAATAAGCATGATATATGTCAGCATATGCTAGTTATTATTGCTAACTTTAAAATGTAATATTGTGGCCATGTGTGGTGGCTCAGCCTGTAATCCCAGCACTTTGGGAGTCTGAGGTGAGAGGATTGCCTGAGCTCAGGAGTTCAAGACCAGCCTGGGCAACTTGGTGAGACCTTGTTGCTACAAGAAATCACAAAAAATTAGCTGGGCATTGTGGTGCGTTCCTGTATATGATCAACAAATATTACTACTTGGAAGGCTGAGGTGGAAGGATCGCCTGAGGCCAGCAGGTCAAGGCTGCGGTGGCTGTGAGCGTGTCACTGCACTACAGCCTGGGCAACAGAGTGAGACTAACTCAATAAATAAATAAATAAATAAAATGTAATATTGTCATTATTATTATAGTGATCTTGGGCATTAGCAAAAATTATGGTGTTGGAAAATGATTGCCAAGAGAATTCTTAGTAGAAATTCCTGACAGTACAGGAACTTCTGGGTGATGAGCAAATATGAAGAAAAGAATTTGCCCTTTACTGATCAAAGTTACCATTATTTTGTGGTTACCTGAACCTTAAGTTTCAGTTACTGGTCATGAAGTGTGAACAGAGGCAATTATGACTCTTCCTGAGATGTACAGAGTTGGCCTGATCTGATCTGCAGAGGTCAGGATGGGTGGATATTCATCTTCCAAACTTTCCTTAGTTAAAGGAAACCTGCAAACTGCCTACATTCCATTCTTGTCACCTTCTCTTCTTGTCCCATTGTGTTGTCTCTAAGATTCATCTGTGTTCTCTACTGGATAATTAGTTGCCAAGTTTCAAACTTCTTCTGATGGTATGGAGCAGTCTGTAAAAACCACTATGTCTTTTGTAAATTCCTCCTCTTCTTCATGGTATAGATAAGAATTGTTTAATTTTCAAAGCACTACAAGCAGATTAGAATACTTTCTAGTTTAGGGTATTCATTAATTTGTTAGACAACTATTCATTGAACACTCTTATGTGTTAAACTTGATAGATAAAGATAAATAAATGATGGTCCCTGTCCTTATAGAACTTACATTCTGGTAATTTAGTGTTGGTCTGTTACAGAGTTGATCCTCACCATGATTTATTCTATTTGTTAAAATTTTTTTTATAATTCCAAAATCAACACTTGTGGCATTTTTGTAGTCATTGTGGACGAGCACAGAGTGGTGAAAAATTTGATTCCCTTGCTGTGCACGTTTCCAGTTGAAGTTGAACAAGGCAATGTTCTGCCTTCTTGTTTCAGCTCTCATGCAGTAAACTGTGTCCTTTTTGCAGTCTATTTATTGTCACTTTTTTGCATTTCTGTGGAGTTTTTTTTGTTGCTTACTTTACTGTTTAAAAAGTTCCAAACTGTAGTGCTGAAGAGCTGTCTGGAGTTTCTAAACTCAAGAAAACTGTGCTGTGCCGTATGGAGAAAATCTGTGTGTTGGATAAACTTCATTCAAGCATGAGTTACAGTGCTGTAGGCCATGAGTACAGTGTTAGGGAATCAGTACCAGAAAAAGGAAGAGGAAATTCGCTGATTTATACATGAGACTCCTCTGGAAAGTGTTTAAGTAATATCAATAGAGAGTCAGGGGAATACAAACCCAACTCACCCTTCTCCCACCCTCCTATTGGTGTCTCACACAGGTTCAGTCAAAAATGAATGCTCACTGATGCAGTCCTAAAAAGAGATGATCAAGAGTGGATCTGGAAAGGCAAACAGAAAACATTTCACACATCAGGACGTTATCACTACTGAGGAAGAGTGCCATCGTCTTCAATTTAGAGGTTCAAATAAGGTTGCTTTCACAAGTGCAGAAGTTTAGTTTTTTTCTCTGTGTAAAACACAAACATTTTTTTCTGCAGTTGCAGACCATTACACTGGGAAATGCTAATTATCTCTGTGTTTTGGGAAAAAAACTATAAGTAGAGTATAACCACCTTAGTCCTTTCCATATATAGGAATCATTCCATTACCATAAGCATCATCATCATTATTATAATTTTGCTTCCCTTATTGTATTCCTTTTCTTTCCCCAAAGGAATTTAGTGGCTCATGAATAAGGAGAGATGTATTATAAGGATTATGAAACTGAAATAGAAAATCAAGACCACGGAAAGAAGGAGAGAAGGAATACGTCAACATGAAGGGCTAATAGAGTTGCAGTGATAGAGCATCAAATCTGGCTCTGCCTTCCTGGCAGCCGTCATTATGATAACATAGTTATGTTCACATTTCACTCTAACAGAACTTTGCTTCACGAAAAACTCTGCAACGCATAATTCCATAAAGGCTGAGAAGCTCTGCAACACATGATTTCATAAAGGCTATCTCCTGCTCCTGTTCATGTAAGAGTTGCTTTCTATGATTAAAAATTACCAGATAATTCACAGAGCCGATCACTTGTGGAAATAGAAATTTGAAGGATGGGGAAAAGACTCTAGAGGAATTTGAAAGAACCAGAAGGAAAGAAATTGCGAGGAGGTAAAGAGGGTACATAGTTAAAGTCAATGCAGCTCTTCTATTCACTAATTATTTCTGATTGCTCTTACCCTTCCTTTGATATTTTTATTTGCTGTGTTGGGGTATAGTTTATGTACAATAAAAATCACACATTTAAATACATTATTTTTGACAGTTGTTTACAGTTGTGAAACTAGCTCTGTTATTGTACTATAGAACATTTTCATCACTACCCAAGATGCCCTTGTGCCCTTTACACTTAATCCCTCGTTCCCACTGCTGGCCTCTAACAACAACTGATCTGCTTCTTATCAATACAGTTTTCTATAATTTTATATATATAATCTTGTATGCCTGGCTTCTTTCACTTGGCATAGTGCTTTTGAAATTCACCCATACTGTTGTCAGATATCATAGGTCTTGCCTTTTTTATTGTCACGTAGTTATCCAGTTTTTGAATACTGATTATCTATTCACCAACATTCATCTATTCAACAACTATTTATCCATTCATCAGTGAATGGCCAATTGAGTTGTTTCCAGTTTTTGGCAATTATGAGTAAAACTGTTATTAACATCTGAGTACAATTCTTTGCATCTTTCTCGCAGCACTGAATCACATACCAGACACCCACACCCCTGTGGGCCCGACCTAACAGGATAGAAAATGGTACAGCTAATTTGAATTTGATATAAATTTCATATATGTCTACCATGTAGCCAATCCCACTACTAGGTATTTACCCAATAAAGATGAAGATGTATGTTTACACACAAAGACTTGTACTCAGATGTTAATAACAGTTTTACTCATAATTGCCAAAAACTGGAAACAACTCAATTGGCCATTCACTGATGAATGGATAAATAGTTGTTGAATAGATGAATGTTGGTGAAT
>CAUYQG010017470.1:0-10655 GCA_963574415.1 Tarsius wallacei
ATTAAAGTTTATCATTTAAGTTATGCTGATAACTTCAGGCCTTGTAGCTTTTGTACAAAAGGTGATCAGCCACTACCTAAAATTGTCAAAATGTATGCCTGGCTTCACTTAATTGTTCTACTTCTTGAAAGAGGGGCTTCCCTCATTTATTCCTTTTATTAAGCCAGAGTCCAGCAATTTCATGCCCGCGTAATGGTCATGCAAAGACTCCGGTCAGTGCCAGCAAACAAAGCCACTGCTGAAACAGATCTGGACGCCTCAAGTCAGACAGGGAGAGATTTTCAATCTCTGCTAGGCAGGACTACGCCCACTGTCAGCTCTGAAGAAGTTACAGAAAATGAACCCTAGCTGGGCTCAGTGGCTCAGCCTGTAATCCTGCGCCTTGGGAGGCTGAGGTGAGTGGATTGCCTGAGCCCGCGGGTTCGAGACCCGCCTGGGCAACTTGGCGAGACCTCATCTCTACAATAAATCAAAAATTAGCCGGGCGTGGTAGCGCGCGCCTGTAGTTCCAGCTACTTGCTTATAAGGCTGAGGCGGAAGGATCGCCGGAGCCCAGCAGGTCGAGGCTGCGACCACTGCACTCCAGTCTGGGCGACACAGTGAGAGACTCCAACTCAAAAAAAAAAAAAAAGAAGAAGAAGAAGAAAAAGGCCAGAACGCAGGCAAGAAGGAGGAGGCAGTGCCCAGGAGGATGAGCAGTGCTGGGCATGCCCCTCACCTGAGGCCACAGCTGAGACTTCTCAAAAACCTCTGCTGACTACCCCATGAGGATCCATTCCCATACAGAGGCTCCCATTCAGGGCTGGACCAGCACGTGCAGCACATCTAAACCAGATTCATAAACTACCGGCATAATTTGAGAGGGAAAAAATACCTAATGAGATTTATTTTTAATTAGTCCCTGAACTTTTGCGCCTCTAAGTCTTCATGAGTGAGGCTGCTTATTGCATTTCTCTACAACGGTCATTCCTGAGACAACAGCCCCTCCTGGGAAAACTACACACGGGGAGCCCCCCGGAGGGAACCCAGCCTGGGGTCCTGGAGCCCATGCACAGGCTGCCACATCCATCAGTGGACTCAGGTGGCAAATACACACCCTCCCGGCCTTTCAGGGACCTCTCAGCACCTGCCTGCCTCCTGTGCACAGAATAGAAACCCACTGGAGGGCTGCTGCTGTTACAAGCACCCAGCTTCCCAAGAGGGGCTACGGGAGGGGGCTTTGAGGGACAGAAGGGAGTGCATCTGTGGGCAAACCATCAGGAAACAACTGACTGACCTTGTGACACCTTGGGGACATCCCCACCTCCTGTCGCATGTTATGACTAAAGGTTTGCTCGTGCATCTCTGTGATGGTCCGTTTCTTGGTGTCAATTCGACTGGGCCCTGTGGTGCTCAGTTAATTGGTTAAAGATTATTCTGGGTGTGTCTGTGAGGGTGTTTTCAAATGAGATTAACAATTGAATCTACAGTCTGAGGAAAGCAGATGGTCCTCCCCGATGTGTGTGGCCCCTCCAGTCCAATGGAGGCCTGGATAAAGAAAAGGCTGCGTAAGGAAGAACTCACTTACTCTGCCTGATAGTCTTTGAGCTGGGACTTAGATCTCTGCGTTTGGTCTTTCCTGGGTTCCTGTCCTGCCAACTGCAAATCCGGGACTTCCCAGCCTCCGTAACACATGAGCCAATTTCTTATTATAAATCTCTTTGTGTATGTGGGTGTGTGTGCCCTGTTGGTTCTGTTTCTCTGGAGACCCCTGACTGATACAATCTCTGATTCAAGCCTGCACTTACGGGCTCTGAATTCAAATCATGAACACTGTGCTCTAGAAGAGAGATTGCCCATGCCCGATGAGTGAGGTTTATGCAGTCCAGGGTGAGGTTTCCTAGTGCAAAGAAGTCCAGCCTTCCCCTGGCTGGGAAGCGATCAATGTCTGCCCTGCCTGGAGCCAGAGTGAGGCAGCCTGCAGGATCTGAGGGGCTTGGAAACTCCCGGGGTCCTGCCGGTAACTCCCCTTGGTACCTCGTGGACCTGGCTGAGGCTCAAGGGTCCGCAGAAACAACCTAGTTATCTGCATGCTCCCCTGGCCCCAGAGCAAGCTGATGGGTGCATCTACTGAGCACCTCTCTAATAAGCAGGTGTTATGACAAGAGGCGCAGTAACGGAGTTAACGCAGTGAAGAAAAAAAGGCAAGTGGTTTGTATCAGTCAATGTTACATGATCAAGACTTCTAATAAAAATTGAGTGGGGCAGAAAAATACAGAGAATGTGTCACTTCATATTCCAATCAATTAAAATATATTTGGTACACCTTGGATTTTTAAGTGTACTCACATAGGTTTAGCCTCTTCAAAAGATGGCATTCTGGAGAACATGTATTTTTATTTCTTAGACTGCTGTCCTCTGGCCATGCCACTTGGAAATACAAAATTGTATTGTATTTGGAGTTATTTTTCTAGTCTCAGGAAGGGGAGAGACAACAGCAGATGAAAACTGAGGGGGAAAGCAGTTCGGGGCATCTCACCAACCCAAGCCCCACACGACAAAATCATTTATTAACAAATAACTTGATTTTGATTTTTAATTACTTGTGTCATCTACACTTTTACACTGCCATAATGGATGTTTATTTTGGTGATTTATAACATGTAACACTCTCTGTTCTATTCAAATGCACAAGTGTAAGCATTTTCCAACTTCTTTGTTCTTAGATAAAAAGGAAATTGATCTTTATCTGGTTACCATTCTGCCTTTTAAACACTGCAAATGCTGTTTCCGAGGGGTGGTGGAGGTGGTGTGATGTTTCCATGGCTTCTTTCATTTTCTCCCTTATTCTAGGAAGTTTCCGGAATGCTTCTGTCCATGGCCCTGTCTTGCCTCTCTCAGGGTCTCCAAAGACTACTCAAAAGTTTGTGAAGCAGAAGTCCGAAAAATTCATCCTTGTCAAGTTTTAAAACTGCAGAGAGCAACGTCCATTTGCTTTCTCCCAGGTTTCCCAGTACCTGTGGCAGCTTTGGTCCTAATTGACTTGGAAATATTCTGCGGAGTGTCTACACCGACCCAAGGGCGGGCTAGTGAGGGGTGCGGCCAACAGGGACAGCAAGGCTCCTCGTTGGGAGGCACTGCCTTTTCCTCTGCTGACCCTCACTCTGCAAGGCTGACCTCGCCTGTGGTGAGCCACCACGCAGCTAGGAAACCTGGCCCAGGGTTCTGGGTCTACATTAAAGAAGACACAGGACATGCCTGGCCTGGTTGCACACTCCTGCGGACAGCTCAACCGCGGGGGCCCCGTGGACAGTCTCCCGTACCCTGGCAGTTCGTTTCCCCACAACCACCATCACCAACCAAGGGAAGCCCAGCTCCAATCTGAGGGGGAACATGGACACTGGGGCCATCTGAGAAAGCCAGTTGTCTGACTGACCCCCCCAGGAGCCTGATCACCTTCACTAACTCACTGGCGAGTTCATCGTTCAGCAAATACCTTCTAGTGCACTCCTTGAGCCATGTTCTGTTCTGGCATGGGGGACTCCGCTGGACAAACAGAAACAGCCTTGGCTCTCAAGGAACTCACATTCGAGTAATGGAGCAAGAGAACAACAAAGCACAAATAGGTAGTGTGCCAGAGGGAGTGAGTGTGGTGGAGAAACATGACGCAGGAAGGAAAGGGGCACAGAAAGTGCTGGAGAGGTAGGGAATACAGGTCAGCAGGAGAGGCTGTCTAGAGAAGGGGGCATTGGGCCAAACCCAGAAGAGGAAGGAACAAACCACGCAGGTGTTCGGCAGAGAAACACAACGTGCAAGAATCTGGAGGCAGGAACTCGGGGTCCCTGAGCTTCCGGGACAGGGTCTGCTTTCCCTGCTGCACTTGACCACAGCATGCAGGGATGACAGGAAGAGAGTCACTCAGTCACTCACTCACTCACTCACTCACCCAAGCATTAGTTCTTTCAGTCTTTCAGATTTGTCTGTCCACCGTGCCCCTACCAGGTGTAAAGTACTCTTGCAGGCCCTGGCATCACAGAAATGACAGCCACTAAAAAGATGACAATACTGCCGCCCTAACAAATCTTAGATTCTGCTTGGTGGGAGACAGACAATATAACAAGATCATTTCAGAAAGTGTTAAGTTGTACAAAGAAAATAAAGCAGGGATGTGAGGGATACTTCAGACAGAGTTGTCAGGAATGGTCCCTCCGAATAGATCACAGTCAAGCTGAGTTCCCAGGGACTACCCGGAAGAAGAACATTCCAGGTCAAGAAAGCGGCAGGTACCAAGGTTCTGCACCAGGAACAAGCATTCTCCACTGGAGGAACAGGAAGAAGGTAAGTGGTATTTCCAAGGAATGAAGGGTGCAGGCGGCGTCTGAGTGAGACAGGGTCAGGTCACCCGGGAGTGGTGGGACCTAGTGCAGAGTTTTAAAATACCCTCTTTGGCCTGAGACAACTCCATGCGAGTGCGCCCGAGGGGCAGGGCCGGTGGCAATGACAGAAGCAGCCCTTGCCCATCTGTCCACAGGCTCCTCTCGGCGTCAAGGAGATCTGTGGGCACCAGGTGAGGTTCCAGGTGAGGGATTCCTCGCCTTTTGCCACGCGACGCACACGAGGCCCATATGCACTCGATATTCCTGCACAACCCTGAGCTTTATTGATTCCTTGGGAAATAAACCACAATTATTTTTTAAAATAGATGGCATATTTGTCTAGCCTCTGAAGCAGCTCATACTCCAATAGATGAAGTGTCAGGAGAAAAATCAAAGAAAATGGAGGTGTCCATATCTCGGATATATTTTTTTTTTTTTCTGGTATTGGCAATGTACAAACAACTAGCAGGAAAGCTAAAAAAGATGATGACTGAGGAACAAGGCAGAGGGTGAAGAGACATCCCGACTGCTAGCCCTCGGCCAGCGTGACACCTAAGCAAGAGTGGCCACCAGAGGGATCAAGCAGGCACGTCCCCGTTTACTTAGGAGCATCTGAATGTTTCTTCTGAGGAGACCCAGTGCAGAGCCATCCTTCCTGCATGCCACAGAGCAAGAGGGGGACCAGCTCCACTCGCCAGTCCCAGGTATGATGGGCACGGAACCCAGGCGGGGTCAAAGTCAGTCTGCTGGACATTGGGGGAGCAACTCCACCCACTCCTGTACTTGAGAGAGTTTGGGCTGAGTTCCAGTCACTTGCATCAGAGAGTCTCCTGGTTCACGGAGGGTGTGAGAAGTGCTCCTTCCACGCAGTAGAAGGAAGCCATTAGCAAACTGTCCTGGAACCTCAGACAAAGCCTCAATAGCCTCAGTCTGGACTATATGAAATCTAGGTCTACGTGTCTGTGTGTCATTTGTGAGGGAGAATGTTAAGGCACGAATCAGGAAACCAAGGTCAGTTCTGACCCACACAGATGGTCCCAGGGAGAACCTTCCAGTGTCTGCGACCAACACGGTTCTAGACCTGGGCCAGGAATAAGGCAGGACAATGCGTCCTCCTCCTCTGAGCTGTGCCCCGGACACACCCAGATCCCTCACCTGTGTGTATCCTCAGGTGGACCTTAAGGTGATGGGATGTCCGGAAGGTCTTCCCACAGTACGGGCAGTCCTTCATGGCCGAGCCCAGGCTTCTGTCGCGAAGCAGCGCCGGTGGCTGGACGCCGGCGGATCTCCCAGCCTCCTCGCCGATGTCTGCAGTGGAGGAGAAACGTTCTCACATCACTTCAGCACATGTCAGGAGTTGTTCGCACCAAAACTGCTAACACCACACAAAGTTAAACATGTCAATACTACACCTGTCTATTTCATTCTTTAAATCTGACAGAATGCTGACAATTCATGTATTTTCTTGTTATTCTCTTAAATTATTTCATCTTTCCTATCATCATTTTAAGCAGCATATGGTACCTTTATATTGAACTGAATTAAACAAGAAAAGAAACAGCTGTGTCAGCAGCTGGTTTGATTTTTTCTTTTGCTTGGTTCCTATTAAATATTTTTTTCAAAAGTTTAAAAATGTTGGTGTTTGTTGAATCTGATTAATTTATAATATGGACTAGCTGGAGAGTTCACTATAGGTTTGAAATCGTATTTGCATTATAGCAAGCAACATACAAAAAAATCTGTCTCAGCTGAGTTCCTAAGACATGCAGACATACAGTTATTTTGGGACAGGAAAGAAAATTATCCAAAACTGATCATTTCTTCCTTGTAGCGTCTTGTATCCATCATTGGCTGGTGTAATCTCATGAAAGGGAGAAGAAAAAGTATGGAAATGTGGTTCTACAATTAGCCCATGATAAACATATAGTGACATATTCAAAGTCATATGCAGAAACTCAGCTGCAAAACACCCATGAACCTACAGCTCTGCAGTTAAATCTTTGTGCAGTGACTTGAGAACCTCCCCTGTATAGTACCAATACAAATTTTCCTTCCTGCTGTTATTTGTTATGTAACCCAAACCATTAGAAAATGGAATGAAATTTACATACGGTTGCCTTCTGCACAGAAACCATGGGACCTAACAGTAAATAAAGCTGGAAACTATCTAGTGGTTGATGGGTGTGGGATTGCAACACCCGAGGGCTGACATCACACTACCAAAGAAGAGACATCAGGAAACAGGGCAGAAAGCAAGGAATCTACGTCTCAGAAGACAGGAGGCTTTTTCTGGGCTGGCTTTCCTTCTGGAGTCGAGGGCCTCCCAGCAGAGCCGGAGTTTGAGGGACTGGCCCAGAATCTAAACCCTTGAGGCTAGCAGGGTCTTAGCCGCAGCTTCCAGCCCGCCCTCGAGGACTCACGGTAAATCTTTCCAGGAGAACAAGGGAACCTTCTGGGAAAATCAGGAGATCTGTGAGTTCAGAGATCAGAATAAGTAAGATCTGTACCTTCCAAGCAATGGAAAACGCAAATTGATTTTATGCTGCAATGTCCATCCATGTTCTCTGCGGGTAGCCCAAAGGGATAGATGTACAGACCATGAACGAGATGAAGGCATACACTTAACCCTTATTTGGATGTCTGCTCCAAGCAACTGTGGAGACCTTTGGCTTGGAGCAACCTCTCTGCCTCTCTGCCTGCAACATATCATCACCTTGTACAAGTCCTTCGAAGGCTCACTTTTAATTGTGGCAGAACTATGCAAAGGGTATAACTAACTACCCGTCTTTTTCTCACAGTTTTGCACAAGTACAAAGTCTAAACTCATCTATGTGGAGAACTTAAAATCAGTCACCCCGCCCTCCCACAAGCCCTGGATTGCGGTCATCCGGATGAACGTGGAAAAGCTGCCAAAGACGACATACTGATAAGGGCAACAGGCACAAGAGGGTATTCAAAGTTGCCTTACACAAATGTCCACACACGGTCACAGCAGACCACTCCATACCCTACAGGTTGAGGCCGCCAGGGGATGCTGACAGAAAGAGTTGACCGCCTCCCAGAAGAGCCATGGTC
This sequence comes from Tarsius wallacei, assembly GCA_963574415.1. Lineage (NCBI taxonomy): Eukaryota > Metazoa > Chordata > Mammalia > Primates > Tarsiidae > Tarsius > Tarsius wallacei. The sequence goes on from CAUYQG010017470.1 coordinate 7,431, forward strand.
AGATGCCAGTTCCAAGCCAACCACACTCTACGTCGAAGCAGCTGGAATGCCATCTTCCCCCACCACCTTCCCATCCCACCTGACCTGGCTGCATCTGCCCCCTGGTGTCAGTCAGCTTTCCTTTTGCTGGGCTCCCGAGGGTCAGCTTAAAACAACCAGGAGCCTGATTAAAATTCTGCCCAAGCGCTCCTGGCAACACAGTCAAGATACTCAATTTAAGTTAGGACGTCCATGTTGATTTGGGTTGCAAACAGGGCTGAAGCGTCCTGAATGTGGGTTTCAGAATAGAGGTAGGCGGGGGCAGACTTCGAAGTTAGGTTGCTGCAGGTTCTCCTGTTGTGGGATTTGAACTTAGCCACAAGCGTCTTCTGAAGGAGCCCACCTGCGAGCAAAAGCGAGGTGGCAGCTGTTAAGCAGAAGCTGGGGAGTGATTTTGGAGGGCATTGTTTTCCTGCAGCTTTGGGGGAGTGCCAGCCCAGGGCACAATACAGAAAAATACAGAGATAAGGCCACCACTGCGCTGGCATGCTTCACAGTTGAGGATAAGCCGTGCCTCACTAGATGTCACTCTAAGTGATGGCCTATATCTGTTTTCCTTTTATCTTTCTATCTTGGATATGTGTGGCCCAATAAAAAGAATAAATTTGTAAGATAAACAGCTTTCTTTGCAGATTTAAGAGTCTAATTTTCACTTTACACAGAAACGGTTTTTTTTTTGGAGGGCCAGAAGGCCTATGGCGTTTACTCTTAGACTAATCCTACTGGAAAAACAAACTGCGCAACGATGAGGGGTAGTTGTGGGTGGTCCCAGGAAGAGTCCGGAGAGATTGGAAGCCAAGTGCAGTGACGGCCGAGGAAGCGCTGGCCTGGCTGCGCACGCACATGTGCCGCGTGTGAGTCCATGCCTGTGCCTGGATGGGTACTGGTGAGTGCTTTGTGCTGAATTCCACCCAGCTCCACCCAGGACCTGGACGTCTCGTTCAGAGGGGAAGATGCAGCTGCTCTCTGACTCTTTGTCTGCCCAGAGCATAAAAGTACTTGCACCTAACCCTCTGCAAGCTGCAGGACTGCCCCATCGCTTTGCCTGGCACCCTACACCATCAGCCAGCGAAAAGCAGGCCCTTGTCCTGGCTGCAGACAGACCAGCCCTGCCCAGGAAACAGGCACTGGAAATGGAGAAGCATTGCAGAAGGCGCATCTGTGATCCTTTGCCACTGCTTGTGCATTGGTTCAAGCTTCTTATTTTTCTTTTCCTCCAACTGGTGGTGTTTCTTCCCTCCTGCCAGACGCTTTCTCCGTGTTGGGTAGGTTGAAGGTGGGCATATGGACAGAGGTCAGCCTCAGATCTACCATCTGCTCCTCCTTGTTCACCTGAGAAAGGCGGAGCAGCCCTGCCAGCTCCTAAAGACTGAGACACCATCCCAGGGAGCGGGGCATTCATGTGTGGCTGGGAGGCCGTCTCCTTGCCTACCATACCCTCCACCTGGGTGTGCTCTGGGCTCCCACTTGAAGAACTGGCTGAGAAATGGCTTTTGTGACCTCTGTTTCTTTTCTTGATCCCACTGAATAATATGGGACCATTTCTTCAGAAGAAGGTCTCTTGCATGGATGCAACAAATAATATTCCAGAGGGACACAGGCCATATGTACAACCCTCCCAGAGTTTCAGTTAAGAACAAGTGAATTGAGGTAGGTCTCAAACAACTCTGCCAGCCTTCTCCTGTGCCTAAAAGCAGAAAGTGATTTGTTCAGAAAAAAGAGGAAATCATCTCAAGTTGTGTTTCAGGATTATCACCACATTATGGGTGGTAAGGAGACATCAGACAATAGATCTCCATAACCTTGTCTTCTTAAGGTCAGAAATCATGCCTTCTTCATTTCCATTTGTTTGTTTAAATCTTCCGAAGACACAGCAAGTTTGGCCTAGAAGAAGGTGACATTAAGTTGCGTCCCTTCGCCGAGTATTCAGAGGGAGTGTGGGAGGAAGGGGGGGATAAAGGGGGAAAGAGGGGATGATAAATTGCCATAGACCATCATCGAATCTTCATCATCAACTGAACCACAAACTAGCAGTGCCTGCTAGACAGAGCCACAGATGCTCAGAAATGCAAGTAACTTTCTAAGAGTTAAAGCCTAGACACACATAAACCGCGATCAGTAGCTGTCTGACACGGTCCCCGAGATGGGCGATCTTGCCGCACACACACATGACATCAGTATCTAGGTGCCTCGTTACACACATAACCTTACTCATGTGTAATAGGTTGGGATCTTAAAAACTGGTTTACAAAATGATTTTGTATTTTTAGGGGTAGGTATTTTCCCCCAGGTTATCTCTAAACACTGAGCTGCCTTGGTATACCCTTAAGAGAGGCTGACCCAGGAGTTAGGAGGCAGAGTCCTCTCCTTCTGGATCCCTGATATCCTGCTGTCCTTAGGCAATTCCCTTCACTCTCCTCTAGCCCTGGGTCCCCGTCTGACCCATGGGGACTAGAACCCCATGGGTCTCTTCAGCTCTGGCCTCCTGTGATGCTGAAGAGCTCCAAGCCCACTTCAGGCTGTCTCTGCCCACTGCCTCTGTTTTTGGCCTTACCTTCTTCCACTTTGGCCTCAGTCTACAGCCAGATAAGAAACTTGGGGTGAGTCTTAAAGAGATGTGAAGAAACGACTATGAAGAGGATGGCAAATGCTCCCAAAATAGTCCACGGATTGCTACATTTCTCAATTTCCCTCACTCTAAGTAGAGCCCAGGTGACTAGTTCTGGCCAAGGAATGAAGGCCCCACGGGGGAATGTGCCTACATCCGCTCCTCCGTCTCTTCCTGGGACACCATGGCCTGACAACACAAAGGTTGAGAAGACAGAACCACAGAAGAGATGGCCCCTGGGTCGTGGAGTCGCCAGCTCACATCAGACTTTAGGAACTGACCCACATCAGACTTTGCACGAGTGGGAAATACGTGAGAGCTACACGATGCCATGGGGTTGCTGTTCCAGGACAAGTCTAGAAGAGTCAGCCTTCTCCTAGGCCGGGGCTTCTGTGTTTGCGGCCAGTCTTCCAGTCTTCCAGGGAGTCCTATGAATGCGCAGAACGAAAAGAAGAGCCAGAGACAAAGACCAAGAAAGGCAGAGAGAGACGACAGAGGAGAGGAAAGAGAGGCCTCCCTTTATATTGTGCACGTCTTCTTGGTTCTCACTCCGTCCTCGTTGCCAGGCCACCTTGCCC
>CAUYQG010017473.1:0-10909 GCA_963574415.1 Tarsius wallacei
GGAAGTACAGGTGCACGCTGCCACACCTGGCTAATTTTTTGATTTATTGTAGAGATGAGGTCTCGCCAAGTTGCCCAGGCGGGTCTCGAACCCGTGGGCTCAGGCAATCCACTCACCTCGGCCTCCCAAAGCGCGGGATTACAGGCTGAGCCACCGAGCCCGGCTTGTATGTATTGCTTATAATGGATTTCTTTTTACATATATACACATCCTGTTGTTCTGTTTTTCAAGAGAACCCTGACTAATACACAGAGGTGTCAATAATTATGCTCCTATTCAGACTTTTGGAGCCTGCAACTTCAGATAAGCCCTCAGCTTTCACTTCAATGTTCTGTTTTTAGGAAATTATCTGGATCTACATGGAAAAGAAATGAAGTCATAGAACAGTAATGCTACAAGATTGCAGTGGCAGGAATTAGATTATAGATCTATTTCAAGAATTCGGAATTTTAGAGATGTTATCCCGACTTTTAGTGTTAGAAGCTGCTGCTCTTTTAGCATTTAAGACATAAGCTCTTTACATCCTCTTCCTCATTTTTAAAAAAATTAGCTTTTACTAGGAAACTGTGGTATTTCCCAAAGAGTGGGCTGGAAGGTTTTGAGTGCCAGTACCTTGAATCTCCCTTTTAACAGTCTCCTTGGACCATCCCCGTAACCTTCTCAGGGCACCATCTCTTCATCCTCAGGAATCACAGGCAGTTCACATCTCACTGCTTTGGACAAAAGGCTTAATTGCAGTGTCTCAGGCCTTTTCCCATCTCTCCCATGGTATTTAGTATCAAAAATTTCTCTGGACACATGGTCCTAAACCCATGGTGAGGAATAGGACTGAATCATTCCAATTCCAGGGCAGTCATTGAGAACTAAGGGGACATCTGGCCCAGAAAAAAATGGACAAGATACACCTTTTGAATGAGCAGATTGGAGTTACTATCATGTCAATTACACTGCCAGTTTATCCCTGTAACAAGGCAAGGAAGAGTAGAACAAACCCAACCTGCCCAGTGACATAGAAACCCCGAATACCCCAAGAGACCCTGGTAGAAGCAGAGTAAACAGAACCTTGTGCTCCCTTCAAGTGATACGAAGAGTAGGGAATGGCTGCATCTTGACAGCATTGGAGAAGGTCGTGACACTTTGATCTTTAGCTTAACTTGAAACTCTTTTTGTTTGTAGGTTAAGGATTCTTGCAACATATAAGCCTTTCATTGGTTGAATAAATAAAACGAACCACCTCAGAAAAGTAGATTGTGCTTCTTCAAAGGCAAATGGGACTAAAACAGGGCCAATTTGTGTACCCTTGTGAAAGTGGGTTTTCCACGCATCTGCACTGATAATCAAAAAGGGTTTTAGGGTTTGTGGGAAGAAAAATCCTTGAAAATTCTTTTTTTTTTTCCCTGCCAAATCTTCCAGGCTATAAGTAGATTTTTTTCTTCTTAGTTTTTAAAAAAAATAAATCTGCAAGTAAAAGATACAAGGCTCTTGGAACATATGATAGTCTGAAGAATTTTTCAGCTAAATCACCCCATCATTTCTTTCTTAAACAAACAAAACAACTCATAGTAATGTTGGTTTCCCAGCCCTCCAGTGGTACTCTGAAATGTTCCCAAGCTGTGGGCAAAGATTCGAGAATACTCCCTTGGCCCTACACATCTCATCGAGACTTGGACAAGATAGATAGAAAAACTTTGTTCACAAACCCGGTATGATCATTTCTTCTCTTATTCTAGTGTTCCGCCTCCCACTTTTACACCCAAGGTAACTGACAGTATTGACATCTAATCACAGCATTTCCCTTCAAATGCCTTTGGAGCACAAAGTCAATTTGGTCAATTCTCTAATAGCAATGCTATAAAAAAGCAAGCTTGCCAGAATGTCTCATGACAAAATACAGGACATAAAACTGGAAACCATCTTGTGGTCTATTCATTTCCCGCATCATAATTACATAAATTATCTCCTGGGACTGGAAACACCAATCCTTATTTCTCCATGACAGTTTTCCAAATCAGTATGTGAATAGATGAAGAAAATACTGTCAGTGGGAAGCTGGCCAGAAGAGGCAACAACGATGTCTACAGGGCCACCCAGGGCTCCTGGCCCATATGTAGGTGCCCAGCAGATCTCAGTGTTGTCCATCCTACGCATTCCTACTCAATAGGCCATCAAGTGCCACTGTGCCCACTGCACTGATGGTGAGACCTAAGGCCAAAAAGATGAGGTCACATATCTGAGCTCATAAAAGCTATTTAGAAATGGAGCTGAGGGGACCCAGTGCTGGGCTGTGTCCTCATTAGCCAAATGGATCTTTGGATAAGATCACTACCTGGCCTTCTTCCAGAGGAAAGTCACATTGAGAAATCTTGAACTTGATTTAGAATAGAGCCTTCTGAGCCCTGTTTACCACACAGTACTTCACACAGCAGTTCACTCCTGAAAAAGAACAAACATGGAGAAAGGGAAGGGGGACTTTTATGGCTTCTTGTATTTTGGTCTTTCTTGATTCATAACAACTTTCAAGCTTTACAAGTGATGCTTGTAGATTCATGCCTTCTTGAGTTGCTAATGCAATTTATTATTTTTTCAATTTAACATGGGAGGCAAGGAAGAGAAACCATTTACTGCAATGATTCAGTGGAGGTGTTTGGGTAAGGTCGCATTTGTCGTGCCATAAACTAGCTTCCAGTGCCATTTGAAACACTGCCAATTTACTTATCGCTAACATGTTTCTTAAGAACAGAGCCTCTCTTCTCCTTTTCTCCTGTCAGCTTGCCAAAAGCATTATATTGTCACAGCCAACGACAAGATGGGATGGAATAGAAGTATGCATTAATTGTATCCTGAAGCCTGCCATAAATCCACTGTAGTGAATCTGGATGGGAAGATTAAATAGCATTTAAGAACATTTTCCAAAAAATTACTGGAGTATAAAATAATCATTTGTGTAGAACAGAAATAAGATGACACACGATGATTCTGATTTATGTATGTTTCATATGGGGTCACTGCTCTTCAGAGGGAGCAGTGAAGTCCTCATTCCATTCAACTCTCCACAGAAACTTGTTCAACATGCTGCTCATGGTGTCAATTCACTGAATAATGCTATTGCCTGAAGGACCATATCACGAATGAGACTATTTTATGGGCATCCAGGCGATGTAGCAAATATCAGTGTTTAAAGAAAGAAGTAACAAGTTCTCAACAAGGAAGAGCTTCAAATGTGTGAGAAAATTACAAATATGGGAACCCAGAGTTAAATAAATTTAGTGTGGCCATGCAATTTAGAGTTCAAAAGGAGATATTTTTTAAAGATTAATTAAGCACCCTCAACATTATACCAGGACAGCAGGCATATACTGAAAATATCTCATCAAGTTTGGATGTTTATACACCCAAGCATAATGTTTTCTGACCAAAAAAGTAATACTGCAAGTAAAGTGTGTCTATTAATGGCAATAATTAATGACAAGGTCAGGAAGAGCTATTATATTAGTTTTTTTAGAGCTTCCATTACAAAGTACCACAGACTTGGTGATCTAAACAACAGAAATGGAGACTAGAAGTCCAAGATAAAGGGCAGGGTTGGGTTCTTCAGAGGCCACTCTGCTTGAATCACAGGTGACCATCTTCAACATGTATCTTCACGTGGAATTCCTTCTGGATATGCCTGTGTCTTAATCTCCAGTTCTTATAAGGACATCATTCATATTGGATTAGGACTCACTCTAGTTCTTATTTTAACTTAAATACCTCTTTAAAGGCTCTGCCTCCAAATATGTTCACATTCTGAGGTATTTGGGGTTGGGGTATTAACATACAAATTTTGGAGGATCCACAATTCAGCCCATAATAGGTACTGATTCCTAAACAAAGACCAAAGTTGTAAAGGCAGTTAACACATCCAAAAAATGTCTGGGCCCTTCAAAAAAGTTCAAGGAACTCAAACAACTTAACAACAACAATAACAACAAAACTCCACAATAATCCCATTAAAAAGTGAAAACTTCTCTGGTTAGGAAGATACCAAGGTATTTTACTTCTTTGTGGCTATTATGAATGGGGTCATGCTTTTTATTTGGTTCTCTGCCAGTTTGTTGTTGGTGTATAAAAATGCAACTTTTTGCATGTTGATTTTGTACCCTGATACTTTGCCAAAGTCCTTTATCAGTGCAAGGAGGTTTTTGACATATTCCCTTGGGTTTTCAAGGTACAGGATCATATCATCAGCAGAGGGTTAGCTTAACTTCCTTTTTTCCTTTTTGGATGCCCCTGATTTTCTTCTCTTGTCTAATTGCTCTAGCTAGGATTTCCAACACTATGTTGAACAGCAGTGGTGAAAATAGGCAGCCTTGTCTTGTTCTGGTTTTCAGGGGGAAATGTTTCCAATTTCTGTCCATTTAGCAATATGCTGACTGTGAGTTTATTGTAGATGGCTCTTACTATTTGCTTCTACACTGTCGGTGGAAGTGTAAACTTGTACAGCCTCTGTGGAAAACAGTGTGGCGATTGCTCAAAGATCTAGAAATTGACCTTCCATATGACCCAGCAATCTCCCTTTTGGCAATATACCCAGAGGAACTCAAGTCATTCTACAAAAAAGATACCCGTGCACACATGTTTATTGTGGCACTATTCACAATAGCGAAAACCAACTGTGCTGCCCATTGAAAGTGGACTGGATAAGAAAAATATGGTACACATACACAATGGAATATGATGCAACCATAAAGAAGGACAAAATTATGGACTTTACAGCAACTTGGATGGACTTAAAGTCTCTCATACTTAGTGATCTATCACAGAAACAAAGATCTGAATACCACATTTTCTCACTCATAAGTGGATCCTGAACATTTATCATAACACAAGAAAGGAATTGGCAGTAGCAGGACACTGCCAGGGCAGTGGGAATACATAGCATCACAAAGGGTACCTGATCCTAAACCGGGTGAAGTGAGGACCAGTGGGAGGCCCAAACTTTACCAGTACATAGACCACTTATGTACCTAATTCTGACTTGTACCCTACATCTTTTTTTCTTTTAAAGATGTGGGGTACAAGTCAGGATTGGGTACATAAGTGGTCTACAGGTGAAAGTTGAGCTCCCATTGAACCTCACTTTGCCTGGAATGGGATCATGCACCCTTACTGGTGTTGTGTTCCCCCCTCCCTCCCTTCTTGGCAGTGTCCCACTACTACCAATCCCTTTCTTGTAGCATTATGATAGGTGTTCAGGGTCCACTTATGAGCGAGAACATGTAGTACTCAGTTCTTTTTTTCTGTGATAGTTCACTGAGTATGATAGACTATAAATTCATCAAAGTTGCTATGAAGTCCATGATTTTGTCCTTCTTTATGGCTGCATAATATTCAATTGTGTCTATGTAGCTCATTAAAAAGTGGGCAAAAGGCATGAATAGCCACATCTTTAAAATAAAATAAAAATCTTGGAAAAGGACATGAATAGATATTTTTAAAAAGAGGATACACAAATGTTTAACAGCATATGAAAAAATGCTCAACATTACTAATCATCAAAGAAATGCAAATTAAAACAATGAGATATCATCTGATACCAATAATATCTTATTATTAAAAAAACAAAAAATTACAGATGTTGGAGAGGTTACAGAGAAAAGAGAATGCTGTTTAACAATACACTGTTGGTGGGAATGTAAATACTACAATCTTTATGGAAAACAGTATGAAAATTTCTCAAATAACTAAAAATAGAACTATCACTCAATTCAGCAATCTCTCTACTGGGTATCTACCTAAAGGAAAATGAATCATGATATCAAAAGGACACCTGCACTTGTACGTTTATCACAACACAATTTACAATAGCAAAGATACAGAATCAATCTAAGTGTTCATCAATGAATGAGTGGATAAAATATGGTATGTATACGCAGTGGAATATTATTCAGCTATACAAAGAATGAAATTATATCTTTTGCAGGAACATGGTTGAAACTGGAGGCCATTATCTTAAGTGAAACAACTCAGACACAGAAAGACAAATGCTTTGTGTTCTCATTCATAAGTGGGAGCTAAATGTATACACGTGGACATAGAGTATTGAATAATGGACACTGAAGACTTGGAAGGGTTGGGTGGTGAGAGGGGAGTGGATGATGTGAAATTACTTAATGGGTACAACAGATGTCTGGGTGATATTATTGATGTCAGATGATATCTCATTGTGGTTTTAATTTGCATTTGTCTGACGATTAGTGATTTGAACTTTTTTTATATTTGTTGGACATTTGTATGTCTTCTTTTTAAAAATATCTATTCATGTCCTTTGCCACTTTTTAATGGGATTATTGGAGGGGGTTGATGTTGTTGAGTGTCTTGATTTTTTTTGAAAGACCTAGTCGTTTTTGGATACCCTAAAAGCCCTAACTTTGCCATTATACAATCTATCTGTGTAACAAAATTACATATGCACCCTATAAATTTATATAAATATTTTAAAAAGAATTTCAAGATTCTGAGATTCTCAGACTCACCAGGTAGAGGTCGTTGGAAGTCAAATGCCATCATAGCAGATGGAGCAAATTTCACAATTAAGAATGGGAATAATGTTTAAATAAATATTTAACTGAGGCATTACAGGCCCTGACAAATCAGTAGAAATATCAGCCACAGAGCTGGAGCTATGTGAGGGAGGCTTCCTATTGTGTCTAGGACTGACCTTTAGTTGCAGGGTAATGGAATAGTGAGGATTAAAATCCTGGCAAGGTTAGTCCCAGGACAAAAGCTGGAGGAATTTGGGCAGTAGGGCCTACTCTGGTGCTCAAGGAAACGGTTGTTTACTCACTGTATAAAAGTATGCCAATATTTTAGCAACTAGTGCAGAAGATTTGAATCTTATCACTTTCTGGCTATATAGTTTTGTCTAAGAACACCGCCTTTTCAGGCTTTAGTTTCCTAGTCTGTGTGAAAGCTGCATGTTCACTAGGCCCAAGTACTTGAAGGTTCAAGATAGTGTCATTGCCATGTTAATAGTTTTTCCTTAAGTTTACTGGCACAAATGCCCCACCTTCCAAGAGGCAGGATGGTATCAATTTCCTTTCACTTTCTTTCCTTTTCCCTTTCCCTTCCTGTTGCTCAGAAATTATCTAGGAGGGTAATATAGGTCTCCCTCACACAATCAGAGCCATTACTTTTAGCTTGACATGTTGGGGTTAGCTTTTGAAAGTAACCAGTTGACACTTTGAGAATAAAAAAATCCAGAAAGGTTTCCGTGGTACAGGGAGGGCTTTCAATCTAATTTAAGAGAAAAGATCTATTTACATGAACAATTGAAATCTTTTAGAAAGCAACAAAGTGAACACTAACAATTTTTTATGTCTCTAACTTGAATTGTGCTCAATTCCCTGATTTTTTTTAATCATGTGATCTGGGCATTGGATTTTCCAAATTTAAAAAGAAAAAGCAAGTGAAAGGCAAAATGAGTATTAAAGGTTAGCTGTTTGGTTGAGCTACGGTAAAATGTCAGCAATTCCCAACTTGGAAGCAGGTCACCTAGAAAATATTTTCATCATTTCTGTGTCTCCCAGAAAATAATGATAGCTTGCTCACCAATTCTACTATAATCCAAAACAATAAGAAATGGGCATAAGAAACAATTATAAGGAAGTATTCCTGAGGTACCAGGGTTCCTGAGTGAAATAACAGAACTATATGCTTTTATAATGTTTAAAATCAAAGCAGAGATTCCTCCCTGGAGACAGTATGAACAGATGACTTGTAAAAATTCAATCCAGTTTTGGATGGTGAGGATTAAAATCCTGAAGACAGTAAAAGCCAGGAATTCTGTGTGAGTCTTTGTGGGTGTCAGTACTTTTTTTTTTTTTTAAGAAAAAAACAAAACAAAATAAAAAACCCTCCGATTGTCTTTCCTGGATTTATTGTAAAACCATTTGCAGTGGAATTTGGGGGAAACCCTGGAACGGGAGATCATTTGATGTAGTAAATAACTCCAGGCATAAGCCAGACATGCATTTTACCTCCACCTGACAAAGAGATTGGAAAACCCACCAAGCAAAGAGAGGATTATGTTGTACTGTAGCTAAATCTCAGAAGAAAATATTGCTGGGAGGATCTTCATACTTTCGTCTCTAACATAAAGGATGGAAAGAGGGGAAGATAATGACCACCAACAGTGGATAGGAAAATGTAACTAAATATGGCAGCTCTGAGAAGATAGATGGGAGGTGGAATCCCAAAGCGCTCAGACTGACTTTAGAGTTTACAGGTGATGATTCCCTTTGATTCATGGCTGCAGTTCTTAAGGGCAGAAGAACTTAGTTAGCTAGAGATGGGATGCAAACAGAAAGAAAGTCTTCTCCAGCTGGGAAAACAAAAGATGTTTGGGATGATGTTGATGAAAGCTTTTTTAAAGTGAGAGGTACGGAGAGAGTGTAAGAGCAAAGCAGCTGGAGTTTTTCCAGGTCGGCTAATGACGCATGGAGCTGCTGACACAGCAGTTCATCCAGCCAGTGCAGGAGAGAGCTGCCTTGGGGACCTGCCCTTTCTCTTAGGGCTGGACCCTGCGAGTCCAGGGCAGGGGAGACTTCACTGCTTGGTTTATAAGACCTTTTTGCTTGTGCGCCAATTTAAATGCTCACCACTGGGACATACTTAACTAAAACTCAGCTTAATTTTCCCCTTTTCAGACTTTGTCCCCCTTAGCAGGTATTTGGTTTCTAAGATCAGAAATCAACAGGGGAGACGACGTTAGTCTGGGTTATAAAATAAAATGAAACGCCTCCACTTTTTCATCCTCTTTTACTCAAATGCCTGGTGCTTTGCTCACGAGGCGGAGAAAAATCCAAACTGGATGTAAAATACTCACCCTCTTAGTGATCATTTACCCATCCCAGGGACCCAGAGAACTGTGGGTCTTAATCATTTATGTCTTCCAAGTTGTAAGGTTGTACCTGTGTGACCTGAAATGTAAAATATTTTGCATGATGAGATGTTATATTATAACCTCTCTTTTTACATGTTGTTTCTCCAATTGAGGCAAGATAATATGTACCACAAAGTCAACATATGTGATGGTCTTCAAATTTATAAATTCAAATCATAGATCCTATATCACCTTCTCCTCATTATCACTAAGTGATCTCTAACCCCTCCCTACATAATTTCAGTAGTGGGATCTCACTTCCCCTGGAAGTAGTGCAAGATAGACTCTACATTTGACAAAGGCTCTTTCCAAGTGATAGCAATAAGGTTGATATGTTGCTGTCTGAAGCCTGTGCTCACCTGAACTCCCACTGCAGAAACAGCCTTCCTATTTATAATCCATAGCTATAGCTAAGGTTTTCCCATGCTATCAGGTTTTAAGGGGGAACAATTCAGATGCTTTAGTGTTTAGCTTCATTTTGGTGATAAGACCTTACCTCTAACACAGTGGATTGAGTTTAGACCTTAGGAAGAATTTCCTCATATGACGGTCTTTACACATTGGAACATTTGCTATCATTCAACATTTTACCATCTCTAATGCCTCTGTGAGAGTGATACGTATGTTCACACCTAAAACAGAAATGGTTGCTTTTTCCTCCATTTGATCAGATACTTCTCAAACAGCAGCGAGGTGGTCCTACAGATTAGTTCATCTCTGGAGTCAGCAAACTACGACCCATGGGCCAAATATTCTATTGCCTGTTGTTGTAAGGCTTTGTGAGCTAAAAATGGTCTTGACGTTTGTTTGTGGTTGAAAAAAAATCAAAAGAAGACAATTTTGTGACATGTGAAAATTACATGAAAACTAAATTTCAATGTTCATAAGTAAAGTTTTCTTGGAAAACAGTCATGCTTACTCACTTGCGTATTGTCTATGGCTAATTTCACATTACAAGAGCAGGGCTGCGTATTCATAACAGAGGCTGTATATCTTACAAAGCCTAAAATATTTTTGTCTTGCTCTTGCCAGAAAAGTGTGTTGACCTCTAATGTATGTCCTCCATGGATCTTCTTGATCATATTGCCTTAAATTCAAGAACAGTCTCTTTGTTTACCTGAACATATATCCTTCAGCTCATTGTTTATAAAAATTTCTATATAGTGCCTGTCACATACTAGATTCTCAATAAATACTTAATGAATGAATGTAAACAATAATTTCATTATAAGACAAACAGAATGAGATAATAAACACTCTGAAGATGAAAAGTCAGTGGGACTTCTTGTTAGAAACAGCACAGCACACTCAGTGATCTATCACAGAAACAAAGAGCAGAGTACCACATGTTCTCACTCATAAGCAGACACTGAACAATTACCATAATACTTTAAGAAAGGGATTGGCAGTAGCAGGATACTACCGGCAGGGGGCGGGGGGCAGTGGCAGGGGCGACACAACATCAATAAGGGTACTTGATCTCAAACCAGGCAAAATGGGGACCAAAGGAAGGCCCAAACTTTACCTGTATGATGACCACTTGTATACCTAATCCTGAATTATACCCCACATCCTTAAAATAAAAAATAAATAAGTAATAATAATAAAAAGAAACAGCACAGCACAAAGAAGTTTTTCTCAATCAGTATGCACGGTTTACACTAAAACGTCTGCCGTCCTCCCTATATAAGATCTGAAACGCAAAGCCTATACACTAGTTCTAGACCCTGGCTTGTAATTACAAAGCAAAATCCTCTAATGCCAATAATAAGACCAGCCTCTATACCTTTTAAGTGTAATCTTCTTGATTATAAGCAGCCACTGACCAAAGACATCAATTAGAGAGCGAGCTTTCTTAAACCCTGGGGCAAGAGTTTAGTTAAAAACAACTTGGGAAGTGGTTTAACTCCTTGACTATCACCCACCCCCAGCACTCAAAGCAAATTCATTATTTTCCACAGTGCGGGGGGGGGGGGGGGGGGGGGG
>CAUYQG010017477.1:0-25535 GCA_963574415.1 Tarsius wallacei
GCAGGATTACAGGCTGAGCCACCAAGCCCGGCTTCTGCCCCTTCTTTTAATGACACACCCAGAGTGAATCCAGGACGGGCAGCCAGGTAGCATTTAGAAAGGTGACTTTTCAGGCAGCCTTTCTGCGTTGTAGAATGTGGCCTACAAGAAGATGTGTGTGTCTGCATATGCTAGTGCTTCAGGTGTGGCGGTAAAGTTACTTGATGAAAGGAGTTGTTGCCCTTTTGAAAGAACGAGCCTGTTGGATTGCAGGGTTGTTGAACAGAAGATGATTGTTCTTCGCAGGTCTTAGTTATGGGCTGTGGGTGAGCCTTGGACAGGGGTGGTGATGTCTGACCCCCCGGCCAAGCTGCCCTCTGCTCCTGTCTTAGATTCATCAGATGTGCGCTGCCCAGTACAGAGGCCACTAGACAGGGGGCTGCTGAGGGTGTGAAATAAGGCTGGCCTGAGCTGAGCTGTGCTGTAGCTGTGCTGGATATCGAGCACTTAGTGTAGGAGAAAAGTAAGGTGTCTCACTGCTACTTTAAAAATGCCTTCTGTGCATTGAAATGGCAACACTATAGGTGTATTGGATTCCAGAAAGTTGTTAAAATCGGTTTTGCATGTTCCTTTTACTTTTTAAATGTGGCTGCTAGAAAATGAAAACTTACGTATGTGGGGATCGCGTTGTTCAAAGTGAATAAGACCCAGCATCTGTCCTAGGAGTGTGGGTTGGTGTGGACAGGGGATGGAGTGGGGGGAAATGGCGGGGGGTGCTGAGACCCAGCGTCTCTCCTAGGAGTGTGGCGGGGAGAACGGACAGGCGACTTGGTGGAGCGAGTGTGGGTGGGAGCTCTGAAACCCAGCATCTCTCTGAGGAGTGGGGCAGGGGGACGGCCAGGCGACGGGGCATGGGCTGTGGAAGTGGGCGCGCCTGCCTGGCCACACCCATGGTAGCCTCCAGGCCTGCAAGAGGTGACCTCTGTGGCTGGTGTGGTGCCTTTTCGTTTCTTGCCTTTCATTCTTCTTTGAGGTCTCTAAGTCTGTTCTTTGGGTATAAGACCAAACAAACTGAAAGCTAACTCAGCGCTTCTTTTGAAAGCCTCTTTGCTCTGGGTGCCGGCCTGAACCGTCCAGGTGGAGGAGGGCTGGGCTCTGCTCTCAGAGGTCGCTGCCCTTCTCCTGCCCCCAGGCTCTGGCTTCGGCAGCCACATGGATGGCCGTGCCTGGCTGAGTGTGGAACACAGGTCAGCTTAAGGTCTCTGTGGTGTTCCCCGAGGGGCAGTGGCATTAGGCAGCTGAGGGGGTGACCCTGGAGCCGGAGGAGAATCCCTGCTGGCGGTGAGACCGAGGTCAGCTCTAGTCGTCGGTTCACGAAGGCATCGCGAACGGGCTAGGGGAGAAGCGAGTCTGGGAGTAGTGCGGTGTCTTATTGTTCGTTTATGTCAGCATCGTTTCCAAACTCCCTGAACCTTGAACACACATGCGGACTGTAGATGCACCGTGGCCTTTCGTCAAGGCTGGCAGAGAGGGAATGAGTGGGCTTTGGGTCCACTGCCGCTGTCGCTCGCATCAAGGCTCTGACACTTTAACTGTGTGATCGTGAACTGGCTACGGGCTGCACATCTCTTGCATTTTAGGCTGTTGTAGGATTCAGTGCAAACGTGTATTTTGTGTATGAACGAAAAGTGCCTTAATATGAATTAGGCTCTCAGGGAATGCTTTCTAGAACAGTAACTTCAGTTGTTAAACATGCCAGCACTGTGGTTTTTATAATTTGACTTAAAGCAGAACATGTCATAGGATGTCATAACTTTAAATAAGAGCGCGCACACTCAGTTGGCGTTGGCGTGAAAAATGAACCTCTGAGTTAAAAAGGTTTCTTTTCTCCCCGCTTGTGCAGGTCCTGAGGGAGGCTAACAAATTAGCAGAAATGGAAGAACCGCCCTTGCTTCCGGGAGAGAACATTAAAGACATGGGTCTGTAATGGCGTTTTCTGTTTACTTTCCTTCTGCTTTGTGACCGTGCAGACTGCTCCGTGCTCTCACTCAGCGCACAGAGACCAGACTGGCCGGCAGAGGGGACAGCCAGCACACCTCCTGGCAGCCTGGCCCCCTGCGGCCTTCTCGGCCTCTAGTGTTTTCCACGGGCCTGGGCCAGACCTGCTGCTGGCGTTCGCGCTGGAGCTACTGGAAACACGGGCCCTGAATTTTGCTCGGCTTCTTCTCTGGTTCATTTTACTTTCTTTGAAAGTAGGTGGCTCTTTTTTCAAAGCTGCTGCTGAGTGCTGTGAAGGAAAATTTCATTGTTTTGAATGACTGTTCAGTTACCGGGCTGCCTAGACAAAAGCTGTGAGTTGCCACTTTCCACGAGCAACTTCACTTCACACGGCTCCCCTGTTTCCCTCCTCTATATTTTTCTTCACCGAATGAGCTCAGGTCAGTTTTCTGGATGAAATATTGCTTCTTCACTGCATCTGTTTTTACGCAGGCGCCTTTCTCTGTCCAGCCCAGTGCTTGTAATATGGACTGGAAACTGAAAACGAGGACAAAAGCTGTGTTTCTGTCCTCATAGTTTTGCTTTGTTTCATGTGTGATGATCTACACGATTCTTCTACATTCTGAGAGATGACGTCATAGAGCAGGAGAATGAAGACAGTGCCTTCTCAATGTGGATGCCGTCTTTCACTTTAGTCTTCGTCGTAGTTTTTGAAAAGGATTTTAAATGCTGAGTTTCACTGGGCTGGGTGTCATTTGCTTGGGTAAAAATAAGCAGGCCAGAGAGGGGACTGTGGGTGGCTGTCAGCTTCTGAATTTAGCTCCTTGCTCTTAGCGGGGTGTTGGTCTCTTCTTGCTTCTGACTCTTGATCGCATAGCCTCCCAGGCTCTTGTCCCCAGTCAGCCCGTGTGTGCCCCGAGTTCTCGATCTGCTGAACTACTGAGCTACATATGTGTATTCAGAACGGCAGTTAAATAATGGCAGCAGTTACAGTTACTGAGTGCTCACCGTCTCACCCAACCGTCCTCAGAGTGATGTTCTGAGAAGGGTATCAGCCCCATTGTGTGGACCAGGAGACTAAGGCCCGGGAGGTGAGCTAGCCGATGAGGTTGTTTGAGCCCGGGGACAGTTTCTCGTTTCTTCCTCTGAGCCAGGTGCCGTGAGCGTCCGTGACGACACACGGCCTCCGGAAAGGCGTCCAAGTGACCCTCCGCCTCGCTTGCTGGCTCCTCTTCCTTTTGGCAGCCCTTGCTAGGGCTGCACTCTTAGCCCGGGGCTCTTTTCCCAGGAGGGGACGAGGAGAGGGGAGAGTACGACGCAGGAGGTACTGGAGAGGGAGACGAGACTCCGGCCTCTGTGGGAAGGCCACTTTCCCTCCCCGTGTCTGCTTCTGGTGAGGCTCCGCTTCACCTAGAGCGCTGGGCCCTCATTCCTCCTGCCTCAGGGACGTGTCTTGGGGGTGGCTCCACGCCTGCTCCTCGGCTCGTCCTCTCTCCATGGCTGTGGGGACTTTCCTTTCCTGCGTTAGAGTCAGTTTTGGGGGGGGGTCTCTGCTCAGGTCGCATGCTCCCACGCACGATGTTTATTTGTATATATTTGTTGTTCTTCCCATCGATGTGTATTTTCAGTGACATTTCAGCATTCCTCACGGCAGCCATTATGGATTCTCTTTTCTGAGCTTAGTGGAAACTTGAGAGGATTAGTAAATCTAAGAACTTGTGGTATTACTAGGCGGTCTTATTTTAAAATTTAGAGGAACACCAGATATGATTTTTAAAACATTCTAATTTAAAATCATCTACACAAACTTGATTATTTTGCAATAATTTAAATTTAATAGCAAAAAGTAAGGTTAAGATAAACCTGCATATATTAATTCATACAGAAGACCTTGAGGCTGGGCTTGGTGGCTCAGCCTGTCATCCCAGCACTTTGGAAGGCTGAGGCAAGTGGATGGCATGAGCCCGCAGGTTCGAGACCAGCCCGGGCAACTCAGTGAGACCTCGTCTCTACAATAAAATAAAAAATTAGCTGGGTGTGGTAGCACATGCCTGTAGTTCCAGTTACTTGGAAAGCAGAGGCAGAAGGATTGCCGGAGCCTAGCAGGTTGATGCTGGGGTGGTCGTGAGTATACCCCTGCACTCCAGCCTGGGCGACAGAGTGAAACTCCAACTCAAAAAAAAAAAAAAAAGAAAAAGAAAAAAAAAGATCTTGGATTGATATAAATTTATTTTTAAAAAAGTTAAGGCAGCCTGGACATAGTAGCTCACGCCTGTAATCCCAGTACTTTGGGAGGCCGAGGCAGGAGGATTACTTGAGCACAGGAGTTTGAGACCAGGGTAGGCAACCTCATCGCTACAAAAATAAATAAATAGCCAGGCGTGGTGGCACGTGCCTGTAGTCCCCACCATTTGGAAGGCTGAGGCGAAAGATCGCCTGAGTCTGGGGGTTCGAGGCTGCAGGGAGCCGTGATTGTGCCATTGCAATCCAGCCTGGGTGACGGAGTCAGACTCCGACTTAAAAAAAAAAAAAGAATTAAAGCCATATTGGAAACGTCAACAGAGTAGCCCTCGCCACATCAGGAGTGGAAACGTCCTGACTGCAGTAAGTTACAGGAGACAGAGGATGAACAAACTGCTGAGTCAGTGGCTTGGCTTAGCTATAGCGAGGAGAATGCGGGGTGTGTGGAAAGAACTTGGAGTCTTTATTTATTTATTTATTTTTGAGTCGGAGTCTCACCCTGTCGCCCAGACTGGAGTGCAGTGGCCGCTCCCGGCCACCACAGCCTCGACCCGCTGGGCTCCGGCGATCCTTCCGCCTCAGCCTTCCATGTAGCTGGAGCTACAGGCACGTGCTACCACGCCCGGCTAATTTTTGATTTATTGTGGAGAAGAGGTCTCGCCAAGTTGCCCAGGTGGGTCTCGAGCCCGCGGGCTCTGGCAATCCTCTCAACTCAGCCTCCCAAAGCGTGGGATGACAGGCTGCGCCACTGAGCCCGGCAGAACTTGGAGCCTTTAGTCAGAGATGGATTCAGGCCTTCCTCAGAGCAGACTGGTCCTGAAACAACTTAGTTTGCTTGCTGAGCCCTGACATTCCTATCTGAGAATGGTAGGGAGTTGTATTCCCGCACTTATGGGTTGTTAAGAAGGCTAAGTGGGATTCGTGAAAAGTTTCAAAACGCTGCCGTGCTGGGTGGCCAGCATTGGCGGTCGTCACTGTCACTTGTCGGGTTCCTCATCACTCATTTCTTCCCGCTGCGGGGCACACACCTGCTCAGCGTGGAGGAACGGTAACGGAGGCCGAGCCCAGACCAATGATGGTCGTAATGTGGGTGGACACCCTGGCATCTGGGTGGTACTTTGGATTTCAAGGCATTTTCACGTGTGTTAACCTCATGATTTGGACCGAGAGTGACATGTCCTGTGGTGGGATATGAGACTGATGTTTCTTGCGTGAGAAGAAACTGAGTCTGGTAGGAATCGAGACATGTTTTTAGTGATGTTAAATAAAGTTTTCCTAGTTGAGGTAGAAATTCACAAGGGAAGAAATGTGTTAGGACAAGTTTGTGAATCTTCATGTCTTGATGGGTTTAGTAAATCTTAAAAGCTTCCCTCTAAAGAAACATGCATTGGAAACGACGATTAAAAAATGGAGCTCATACTTGAGCATCCGCCAGGAACTCTTTGGAAGGTTGGAAATACTGTTAAAAGACCGTTCTCATTTCAAATTCCATACAGAGCAGTCAGTCCCCCAAAGTGATGAATAAGAAGCAAAGTCAGTAAGTTGCACTGCCTTGTTAAACAGATTTCATGGCCCCCTGTCTTCCCAGAAGCCCCTGAAGGGCTCATAGGAAGTTGTTGCGGCACAGACTTTCACCTTACTTTTTTGGAAAGTGAAGATATTTTTTAATCTGCTGATTTGCTGCATTAATGACAAAGCAGGAATCGATGAATATTTAGGATGCAGACATCTTGTATCAGGCATGATGAGCTCTGCCACTGCAGACAATATTTTGAACTAGTGGCTGCTGAGTTACCCTGCTTAATCAGTGAATGCATGTTTTAAGAAGCACAAGGCCAAGGTTCATTGTCTGTCGTTGATGTTTCTCATGATTGTTTCTTTACAAAGTTGGCTATCAATTGCTTGATCAGGAATATGACATCTTCTTACACGATTATTTTTCTAAGAAAGTATGTTTCATTTCACCTACAATATTTCCCCAGAAACATAACCAGATGAGGAGTTTCTGGTATAATATGTTTTGGATACTGTATGCTTAAAAGACAGTTGACAGACTGGACTGTGGCCCAAGGAGGACCAGACTGGGGAGGCCGTCTGGAAACTGCCGTGAGATGAGTGGGGAATGTGCCTGACGCTTCTGCTGTTAGCAGCCTGACCCCCCCACTGCAGCCACCCTCCACTGCAGCCACCACGCCTACTCCCTCCGCCTGGAGTAGGGGCGATCTTTGCTTCCGTCTGTTCTGTCTCAGCAGAAGAGATGTCCTCCACCTTGGCAGTCCCTCCTGTTTCATTCTACATTCCTTCCCCAGATGAGCGCAGGGTTGGAAGCTTGGCTGTTAGGGGTGAGGTCTCTTGGAACCATTGGTTCTGGGACTTCAGCATAAATTAGACTGGCAGTCCTTTTATAAGATGAGAAAGCAGTTTTTAATAATACACATGTATAGTGAACTGTGGACTTCTTGCCTTTTCAGCCAAAGATGTGACTTACATATGTCCGTTCACCGGTGCTGTGCGAGGGACTCTGACTGTCACGAATTATAGGTTATATTTCAAAAGCATGGAACGGGTAAGATTTGGGGTAGATCTTTGTATGTATATGTCTGTGCTGTTTGCAGCCAGTGTTACTCACTTTTGGTCATTTCTGATGACGATTTTCATCAACGGTAACTGGACGCTGTCAGCGCCTCGGTTTTCATTGCTTTTTCTTCCCTTCCTGTAGGACCCTCCATTTGTTTTAGATGCTTCTCTTGGAGTGATAAGTCGAGTAGAGAAAATTGGGGGTGCTTCTAGTCGAGGTGAAAACTCTTATGGACTAGAAACGGTGTGCAAGGTAAGTGTTCTCAAATGTATGTGATGTTCTGTGGTTTGAAAAACTTTGGGTAAAATAGAGCCTGTGTTTGGAAACTGGTTTCCAACATATCCAGTGGATTTTGTATTCGAAATGTCATCTAGGTAGGAAAACAAAGTTTAGCAGTAAGAGAAAAGGTGGTTCATGAATTAGACTTAATTCTTTTGAGCCCAGTTCAGTCTACATAGTTTGATATACACACAAGTTCATAGCAACTTATTTTTATAAAGATCATCTGTGATGTGCATGGGACTAAGTAGTAGTATGTAGGATACAAAGTCATTTCACAGGCATTATTTCCATTGGAGCCTCTTGAAGTCCTGTCAGGTAGGGACAGTGGACATTATTACCTTGATTTGCAAATTAGAAACAAGGGTCGAGCAGTTAAGGCAAAGTTCTTTATGGTGGAAGACTAGATGTGTGATATATTTGTCTTTACCTGTCTTTTCTATTTCTAGTTCTCGTAACTTTTCTACTTCTGAAACAGTGGTGGGAAAAATTTGATATTGTAGGCCTTCTGTATTTTCTTATCCACGGCACTCTTTATGCACGGATACTTGAGTGAAACTTAGATTGTTCCATTTTACCATCAGCCATAGGTACTTGGCACCCTGTGCCACTGGCAGAGGCCACTGCTCTCCTCTTTATGGCCCTGCTGACCCCACACACATCACCATTCTTGGTCTCATTGTTGCTTTCCTTGGATGTTCTGCCAGTGCCAACAGTAAAAGAAACAGCACTTGTGTAATTCTAGGTGATGCAAGATACTTTCTTAAGCTAATCTCAGGAGTTTCGTGAGTCTGGTTTTAAAGCTGTTGACTTAGTGTTTATTTGTATGGTTTTTCAGTATAGTCAGAAGGGCTCTGTGAGGGTCGGCACTGTCAGCCATGTGTCGAGCACAGTTTCCTGACCCTTTTTCTGTAGAGTTAAGTAGAGCATAGCATGGAAGAAGATGTGAAAGAGGATGATTTTGAATCTTAATCATTTTAAATATAATATTTCCCATGGAACAAGACCATTGCCAATAAACCCAAATATTTGTCAGGCCCTGCTATGATGCTTTCAGAGAGCTCTGAGGTTAAGAGCGCTTCTAGTTGTAAGGATATTTACTAAGGAAAAGCAGTACGTCAGCTTAGCTTCCTGTGCGTATTTCTTTTTAACAGATGGTAAAACTGACATTCTGGTTTTGGATGCGATTGGTAATACGCTCTTCTACTCATTCTGGCACTGTAGGTGTGTTGTGGTGGAGTGTCTTTGCGTTTGGCTTTACAAAGTCAGGCATAATAAAGCTGTTTTGAATTCAGCCTTGTTTAAAATATTTAAAGAAGATGGGTTGTCTTGAAATTATTCTTAAGTTCCATTTTTCTCCCAAGTGCTATGATGTTATTGGTAAACAGAACTTGAATATCTGCATTCAGCCCGAGCATAGAGAATTGCTCGAGGACAAATAACGGCAGGTGGCCCGGGTCTTCAGACCCCACGGTAGAGCCTGGATGGCATCACCAAACTGAGCGCATCAGTAGCTGCGGAAGAACTTGAATGTGGAGCGAAAGGAAGGAAGATCTCCAGGCAGACTGGGGTTTCTGTCGGCCTCGCAGCAGGGGCTTGTAAGAAGAGGCCCAGTGCAGATGCACCCTGGGCGGGAGAAAAGAAGCAGGGTAGTCACCAGATGGTTGGAAGGGAAGGCACAGGCACCATAGTGCTGCGGGTCAGTTTTTGTGAGTAAGATGGACTTCATAGGGAGAGGACATGCGCTGAGGGTGTGTGTCCATCATGACATCAAGCTTCAGATGTAGTGTCTGCATCCCCAGGGCTTCCATCAAATGTGCGTCTTGCACCGGCCTGTCTTGAGTCCATAAGCATTGGTAAATTTTCTGTCCTCTGAATTCTGTGTTGTATTAGAGTGCTTCATGGTTTTTTTTTATTTCTCCCGATAAACCCTTATAATTTTCCTAACTCCAGGAGCTACTATCTGATTTATTTTTGTAACCCACATGCATAGATCTTAACATTTTACAAGATAGTTCTAAGTAACCTTATTTAGAATAAATAATTATTAACTTGGATCCCAAATCTTTTCTAGGACATTAGGAATTTACGATTTGCTCATAAGCCTGAGGGACGGACGAGAAGATCCATATTTGAGAATCTAATGAAATATGCATTTCCCGTCTCTAATAACCTGGTAAAATGTTTTCTGTCTTTGGAATATCAGTATTCTAATTATTGATGTAGTGTACATGCTTGTCTAGGCTGTCTAGAATCTCTGCATTTATGTCATTGCCTTGACATTTAATCAGATGTATAGTATGGGTTTAATCTAATCTCTTAGACCAGTTTCTTTAGGTACGAAATAAGGAGGCTGGGCTGGCTGATTTCCGAGGTCCATTCCAGCACTAACATTCTGTGATTACATGATCTTGCTATCAGTGTTTCCATGATGAAAAGCTTATGTGGTCTTCGTTAGGATTTGAAATCTCCTTTTTAATTGGGAACCGGCCATCAGGACTAGCAGTCTGGGAGGGAAGGGTAGGCAAACTGAGTTTCTGCTGTGTGCTGTCAGCGACTTCATTATTTATGCCATTTCATTGCCACCGTAGCCCTGTGGTGGTCGATGCAATTTATCCCTGCTTTAGAGATCAAATCAACATTAGGCAAGCAATGAACTTGAACTCAGGGTCATTGCTAACAAGAAGGAGAACTTGGAGTCAACACTGGTTTTCTCACTCCAGTTCAACCATAGTTTCATAACAGTTGAACAGAATATTGTTCAGAAGCAATAGTTGTTTCTGCCATTTTGTCTATAAAATTGATATTTTTGAAACTCAGGTGACATGTCAAAAATAAAAAGCTTATTAAGTGTGTTTTAGGAAATTTAACATAAACTGGGTAGCTTCTTAACTGCTGGTATCTGTGATGTCAAACTAGTTAATTGTATCAGAAGGTGCCTTTTTTAATGTCATGTTTTCATCATTTAGAAGTATGCCTACCAAAACTATCAGAGATATCTGAAGGAAATGTGATATGTTGTTAACTTTTGATAAGTATTGTTGGTGGTGCCTGTGTTTTTCTGTGTGTTTGAAACATATGTGAGAGACAATACACTTTCAAAATTATAAAAACTAAAACAACAATATAAAAAAGAATGCTGATGTAAGACATTTTGGTAGATATGTAAATGAAATCAACCATGGTTATGTTAAGGATACATTACTGATTTATTACTGTCTTAAATGTCTTTTTTAACTATTAACTTTGTTTACTTATTCGTAGCCTCTTTTTGCTTTTGAATACAAAGAAATATTTCCCGAAAATGGGTGGAAGCTGTATGACCCTCTTTTAGAGTATCGAAGGCAGGTATGTATTTCTTTTCTTCCAGCTTTGGTATTCTAAATTCCTTTCATTACAGAGAGAACTTCATGGGTAGAAGCAAGCAGCCGTATGGAGGGCTGCTTTGTCTTTGCTTTTGGTAAATGAAGGCCAGTCCTGGTGGTTGAGTCGCCTTTCATTTTCTTTGAACTGCTTTTCGCAACATGCCAGTGATCTTTGGTGAATCTTTACTTATTTGAGTTCACACGCGTATCAGTTTATTTAAAAACGTTTAACAATTTTAAGGATAAAAATAAGACGATAAGTATATTAAGTTTTCATATTGATATGTGGCACTCAACATGATCCACTCAAGTTTTTCTTTTTAGGATATTCTGTAGTTTAGTTCCGAAAACTGTTTCCATCATCCTGTTGCTTATAACTTCGCTTCACATAGAACATTGAGGGTTTCGTGTCTTCACTTTGGCCGGTCAACACAGCAGGAGTACACCTCTCTGTGTTGCTGGACTCCTCCCACCTATTCTGTTGTTTGGGTGCAGATCAGAGCTTATCTCCTGTTGGTGGCTTCCCGAGGACTGGCTGCCCTGCTTTGATCCACTCCGATGTGATGATCTTACTGTTGCACGCTGGCCCCTCTGCTCCTCCGTCTTTCCGCTGAGGCGGTTTGCTTTGCATTTTGTCAGCAGTGTCACCCGCTCTTTGAGGAGTCGTGTCTCGCTTCCCTGGTGTCCTTTGCGTTCCGAGAGGGAGGGTACTCAGCCCGGTTTCTGCCGCAGTGCTCTCGGGACGGGCCCGGTGCCTGGCCTGCAGGAGGCAGCGGCCAGCTGAGGGAGGAGCGCATTGTGCTTATGGCGTGTGCTCAGAAGTGCTTGCTGGCCAACAGGTCTTCCGCAGAGATGGGCTTCTTTGTGAACCACGTATGTGGTGGATATCTGGGCCGGGCTTTTTCTTAAGTGTCTCAGAAATATTAAGTCCTTTAATCTTCATAATAATTCTGTGAGGCAGGTACTCACGTTCTCTGCATATCTTATGAATACACTGAGGTGCAGGGACATCGAGTCATCTGCCCAAGGCAACACAGCTACTAAGTCTGGGAACCAGGCTCTGAGCCACACTCTTCACCATTACCCTGCATTTTTTTTCAGGATTAAAGTAATTTATTTTAAACAAAATTGGGGTCAGAAGTGGTGGCTCATGCCAGCACTTTGGAAGGCTGAGGCAGGAGGACTACGTGAGCCCAGGAGTTTTAGACCAGCCTGGGCAACATAGCGAGACCGTGTCTCTACAAAAAGTCAAAAACAGTTAGCCAGGTGTGGTGGCACACATATGTAGCTGGGAGCATGAGGTGAGGGGATTGCTTGAGCTCAGGAGTTCGTGGCACTTGAGGCTGTGGGAGCTGTGATTGTGACACTGCCTTCCAGTGTAGGAGACAGACTGAGACTCCGACTCAAAGAAAAAACTGGGGTTTTGCTGCTGAAAGACTATCACTTCTTATAGAGAAAATTGTCCATAGTAGCTGTAATCAGGATTTATTATGGCTGTTGCGAAGAAATATGTATATTTGTATTAATCTAGTAATTGGAAGAATAAAATTTAAAAATTGATGGTAATGATATCTAAGGAGGACACTAAGACTAAGGACAGCGTCTGCAAATCGCGTTTGCACTTTATTTCTATGCATACTATGTGGTAGTTTGGAACCACATGAGTTTCTGTGGGTGGATAGTGAGTGAGTTGGTAATAGGGTGACTCGGGTGGCCTCCCGGAGCAAGGGGTGGAAAGAAAAGCCTTCTTGGTTGGAGGTCTGGTGATCAGCCTCTGTGTATTTTGGCCCTTCGGGGTAAGGGTGAACTGGAATTCGGTCAGATCTTGACTAGTTAGGAAGCCCAGATTTGCACAGCTTGGATTTTCTGGCAAATGCAAGAGGAAAGAGGGAGATGGGCAGAAGTTATATTTGAAGAGGTCAGCTGGAAGTCTTCTCACACTGATGGAAGATCTCCATCTGCAGAATCAGCAAGGTCAGTGTTAAGATAGGGAAAGACAGCCGGGCTCGGTGACTCAGCCTGTAATCCTGCGCTTTGGGAGGCTGAGGTGAGTGGATTGCCTGAGCCCGCAGGTTCGAGACCCACCTGGGCAACTTGGCGAGACCTCATCTCTACAATAAATCAAAAGTTAGCCGGGCGTGGTCAATGCGTGCCTGTAGTTCCAGCTACTTGGAAGGCTGAGGCGGAAGGATTGCCAGAGCCCGGCAGGTCGAGGCTGCGATGGCCGGGAGTGGCCACTGCACTTCAGTCTGGGCAACAGAGTGAGACTCCAACTCACAAAAAAAAAACGATAGGGAAAGACGCCATGTCTAGACACATCACAGGGGCGCTGTGGACCGTCAGAAGCAAAGAAGAAGTCTGAAAAGCAGCTAGAAAAAAACAGCGGCTTGCTCAGAGACACAAAAGTTAGACAGCAGGAATGGACGCCAAAAGATTGTGACTTTTATCTTTAGTGTGTTGAAATAAAATAACGCCAGCTGAAAATTCTGTACCCAGTGAATGTATCCTTCAGTATAAAGGGGAATTAGACAAACAAGATGACTTCTATGACCCCCAAATACATGGGGATTTGTCTCCCCAGCAAGCCAGCAGTCAGTTCTGTCCCAGATGCCACTGGGTGTCCTCCAGTTCAATTCCGACGCCACCCACCTGGAGGCGGTGTCGGAACACCATCCCCTCGGACACCAGTTGCAAGTTTGGGCCCCTAGAACTGACTGTCTTCAAGCTAGGGCTCCCACAACCACCTCTTGGAGTCGGGCTAATCTGCTGGAGCAGCTCGCAGAACCCAGGGGAACACGTTCACCGGTTGATCATAAAGGATGTTTGCGGATGAAGAGATGCACAGGCGAGGCCATGGGGAGCTGCAGAGCTTCCAGACCCTCCCTGAGCACCGTCCCCGGAGCCTCCACGGCCAGCCCTCTGGAAGTTCTTGTGGGCCTCTTACGGGGACATCACTGGAGAGGCACGACCGAGGCAGGCACAGCCGTCTGTTCGGATTCTTCGTGGCCTCTCTGTGTGGCATTCCTCCAGGGATGAAGATCTTACGACTCCATGTCAGATTAGACTCCCTGTCAGATCAGCATCCTGTCTTGGGCAGGTGAAAAGAGGGCAGGAGAAGGCCAGAGGGAAAGGGGTGGGGCGGGGAGGGAGAGGTTCTTTGTATTATAACCAGGCTGTGGAAGTTAGGAACCAGAAGCCGTGGGCGAAACACACACACACACACACACACACACACACACACACGCACACATGGAAACCTGCGCATGGATTTATAGACACACGTGTACATATACATCATAGTCAGTAATTCACCACATGCAGAGCTTGAGCAGGATTCGGGCTTGAAGTGTGTGCTAGTGTACTGTCTTCCTGCCTTCCTCACTGCAGGCTTCTTGAAGAGCTCCTTTGCCGCAACTCCTACTGCTCTCTTCCTTAGATGTTCTTTTCTCTATTCGTAACTTTCCTCTTATCCACTAAGCCTTCTTGAGAATCTAAGTTTAGACATATTAGTTATTTCTTGGTAAACATTAGATTTGAAATCCAAATTTTTGTAGAATTTAAATATAAAAACCCTTAAGCTGGCCAGGTTTGGTGGCTCAGCCTGTCATCCCAGCACTTTGGGAGGGTGAGGCGAGTGGATTGCCTGAGCCCACGGGTTCGAGACCAGCCCAGGCAACTTGGCGAGACCTTGTCTCTACAATAAATCAAAAAAACGAGCCAGGCGTGGTAGCATGTGCCTGTGGTTCCAGCCACTTGGAAGGCTGAGGCGAAAGGATCGCCGCAGCCCCGCAGGTCGATGCTGGGGTGGCCATGAATACGCCTCTGCACTCCAGTCTGGGTGACGGAGTGAGACTGCAACTCAAAAAAGAAAAAGAAACCCTTAAACTGTTGCTTTTGTGTTTAAATCTCAAACGTTGCCTTTTAATTATTAATCTTCCAATTTACTGAGGTTTTTGTCTCACAAAGCCAGGAAGAGTGACAACCACCTGGAAAGCCAAAGATACCTAAATGATTTGAAGCTGAGTCTGTGACTATAATCACACATGGTAAGGGACATTTAAATTACTCAGTTACATGATAACATCAATTGACAAAATATTAAATGGAATACAGGATAAATGGAAGTCAACTGAAAACCAAGAGTATACAAGTAACATCATGAGATTTATTAATCCAAAAATCCAGGTCCAAGTCAGGTGGTGAAGCAAGCAGGAAATCTCACAGATGTCTTGAGAAATTGTAAAACCGAGGACTCCTCTTTGGGACTCTGGGCGGAAGCTGCTGTATGTCCCAGGGGCATTTGTCAGAGAACTTTGGAAAGCAGGTGAGGTCACTGGGACCAGAGAAAATAAATACATTATTATTAAACAGAAAAAACAAGTTACCAGGTAAACGAATAACTACACCCATCCAGAGAACTCTGGGCTGAGGGGATGTGGCAGGAAGGACAGAGCGTGGCACTCCACATTGAATGACACGGATGCTTTCGTGGTCTGGATGCGCAGGATGAACTTGTTGGCTTTTTATTTCTGTAGCATCAGGAACTTTGTCTCTGAGTCAACTAACTTGAGTCTAATGGAGAGGACACTGTCTTGTAGTTAGAAGCATTCATTTTTTCTTTTTGGGGGGATACCTTTTAAGTGTATTACAAAATAAAATGAAGATGATCTCTTAAAATTTAAGAGTAAAGATAAAGCATCAGAGTATTCCTTAGTTTCCCCACTTAAATTAACAAACAAAAAGGAAGTGGTAATACTTGCACTCTGTAAAAAGGGTGTACTGTACACTGAGAGGTGGGTTTTTCTTCTGAACAACCCCTCCACCCAGCCAGCCCTTTGGGAAACAGTTACTGGCTTCCCGCATATCCTTCCAGAGATTTTATGCCTACAGAGCGCACTGCCTGTTGTGTATGGGAGCATATCATGCACACGATTCTGTGTCTGTTTTCATGTAATACGTTTTGGAGATTTTACATCTCAGAACATGCAGACCTTCCCGGGTTTTTTAAATTGAGATAATCACTCACCACAAGATTTGCTGTTTCAAAGTCCACTGGTTTTTAGCATTTTTAAGCAGTTGTACAGTTTTCACCACACTCAAATTCCAGGACATTTAGAAGACTTAGCTTTGAATCTTAGCTCTTACTCTCACTTGGGTGTGGGCTCTTCAATGAGTCATTTATGTCACAGTACCTTCATTTTTTTGCTGATGATGGGTACTGCTTTATGGGAATGTTTGAAGGGTCAATGACATGCAGGAAGGTACTTTGTAATGATAAAACTCTATCCAAGTTATTATTATACTTATTACATTGTAAAGCTTAGAAAACAGAAACGACCGATTAGCTTTATCATGTGTTACCACTAACACAAAAAGTGAAAGCCACATAAATTCAATCGATCTCTATATAATAGTGCTAAAATACATTAGACCATATCTTTTTAAAACTGGGCAAAGCTATTAATAACCATTTAAGTTTCTTATATAGGAGAGTGTTTCCTTAATTTACTCTTGAAGTATATATCGTATATAGTGATTATACAACGGACCCTGGAATTTGTAAATAAGGTCAAGAAAAACCAAGTCATCAGTAAAATTCAGCATAAAGATAACAAGCATAGTCTTCTGCAGAAATCTCAGTTGTAAGGTAGATGCGTTGCTTAAGAAGCTTGGAAAATGCCCAGGTTTGGTCCAAGAAAACAGAATTTGTTCTCAGAACTGGAATGCACGTGACTAAGGAAAGCCACACCCCTATTAAATTGGTCGGAACTTGACCAATGGGTACATTGGCTGGAGGGCAGTGATTTGCATGGAGAGTGGATGTGTGCCCAAGATCGACAGTCATGGGTGCATCTTGAGTGCTGCCTGCAGAGAGAGTGAGGACTGGCCCACCCCAGTATTCTACCTGAAGGAGTTTCTCGAGTGGGAGTGGGAGTGCCACTGTATCCCTGCTCCCCCCTCCCCCCCGCCTGAAGCATGTGACACGCCCAAAGGGGAGCAGTGGTTCTCCCGTTCATGATCGTTCAGGGATACGGGAGGAAGTGGGGGAGAGAGAGGAGTGTCTCTCTGGGTTAGGCACCCCAGGATCTCAGATGGATGCTTCTCCAGGTACCCAACCCTCTTAGCTCGGACTTCATGTCCTGAGAAACTTCAGAAACTAACATTGCTTCTCGGGGCAGCTTCCCATGGTTCATCCAATTCACATAGGATCTACTAAATACCAGTAGCTAGAGTATGAAACAGAAATACAGTTCTGGTCCCCAGAGAGTAGACTGATAACTGCAGTGTGCTGTGGTGGACACTCTGATGGAGCAGGCGCCGAGGTGGAACAGCAGGAACCATCTGGGCGCTGAGAGAAGGTGGGGACAGGCTAGACCACAGTGCATGGGCCAGGGAGAAGACTGCCAAGGCTCTGCCGAGACTCCAGAGGACCTTACGTGAAAAGCAGGAGTGGCCAAGGGTCGTTGGTAGGCAGAGGAGTGACAGGATGCTTTTGCATCTGAAGGGATCACTGTGGAGGCATCTAGTGAGTGGAGCACAGAGGGACAGGACGGAAGTGACAACGGTCTGAATTAGGGAAGGGGCAGTGGGATTCCGGTAGACGTGAGCAAACTGGTGGCACTTCTGGAAGAAAAAGAATAGAACCTGGTCATTGGATGTAGGAGGCGAGCGAGAGGGAGACACTAAAGGTATTTGAGTTTCTTGCGTGAGTTCCACCCCTTGATGCTTGCCAGTTCACTGTACTTTTTATAACAGTGTGTGAACGTTTTTAAAGACCTCTAATGGAGCCTTTCTTTTACTTCTGGAAATAAGGACCTTATGGCTGTCCAAAACATCTAAGGTTGAGGAAAGCAGGAGGAAGGGAGGGCTGCGTATCACAGGGAGCACGCTGGGACCAGGCCAACCAAATGGGTGGACAGGACACAAGGCACCGTGAAGACACAGCATGGCCAGGGGGCACATGGCGCCGTTGAGAGTCTTTGCTCTTGCTTGCTGGAAGGGGATTCGCTCTACTTTCAGAATGTTAAAATCCTCAGGGTGTTCGGCAACAGCTGGCGAAATACTGCTTTAAAGGAGAGCATGCTCTGCTTTTTACTCGAGACTTTCGTGACAGTTTAGTGAGCCGGGATAGCAAATATTTCTTGAGAAATAATGTACTGTTATATAATAAGGATAGATTTGGATGTACATGGAATCGCTACCACTGCCTGATGTATAGCTGTGGTCAAGTTACAAACTGTGCCATAGTTTCTTAATCTGTAAAATGAAGTTAATAAAACCTGAATATAGTAACATGTTTATGTGTGTGTAAAGAGGCTGGCATAGTCCCTATACAGAATAGATACTCAGTAAACATATTTCTACTATAATTTGGTTTCTTTTTTTGTTTGATGATAAGAATTTTCAGGGATCATAGAGTTTAGAATAGATTTTCCTAAGTCCAGCTATTTAATGTAATGGCTCTATTTTCTATACAATGGAGAATGGAAATGTTTCAGTTATCTCAGTAAGTAACTCAGTATGTGAAATAGCACATTAGTTATAAAATAGCAGATTTTGACCGGGCATAGTGGCTCATGTCTGTAATCCCAGGACTTTGGGAGGCTAAGACGGGAGGATTGCTTGAGCCCAGGAGTCCCAGACCAGCCTGGGAACAGCAAGATCTCATATCTACAAAAAATAAATTAGCCAGTCGTGGTGGCATGCACCTGTAGTCCCAGCTACTCGGGAGGCTGAGGCAGGACCACCTGAGCCTGAGAGGTCGAGGCTGTGGTAAGCTTTAGTCATGCCACTGCACTCCAGCCTGAGCAACACTGAGACCTCAACTTAAAAAAGCAGATATGGAAGAACCACTCGAGAGCTAAGTAAAATTGGTCTGCTTTTAGAAGTTAAGTGTTTCTCTTGCCTCTTGTCTATTTTACTTTCCTTCTGTTACTCTCTTGCTTTTC
The DNA here is from genome assembly GCA_963574415.1 of Tarsius wallacei. Classification (NCBI taxonomy): domain Eukaryota; kingdom Metazoa; phylum Chordata; class Mammalia; order Primates; family Tarsiidae; genus Tarsius; species Tarsius wallacei. The sequence continues at coordinate 18,390 of CAUYQG010017477.1, forward strand.
TGGTACGTTTTAGATGAACAACATCCCTTCAGTCCTGCAATGCAGGAGTGATCAGTGTGCATACGGCATTCTGGTGGACACTTGGTCCGGCCCTCTGGAATGTCTGCATAGCTCCTTGGCCGCAGGAACAATCATCCAGTCAAACTGAATGAGACTGTGTTCCTTTTTAAGACAGGGAGCATTTGCAGTCTTAGTGTTTCCTTCCGTCCCCCCTAGGTATGCTGAGCGTAGACCCACACTCAATAGTTAATGAATTAGTAAATCTATTGACATAAAATTAGGTGCCAAAATGGACACGCATTCCTACCTTAGAATGTCTGGTCCTGAAAGCCTGGTCAACAGAGGCAGACAGTGACTGTTCCAACACTCTAAGAGATCAGAGATGTTGGGTAGGAAGGCATCTGTCCTGGTGTCCTTTGAATCCAGGGTCCCCAACCCCTGGGCCACACAGCAGGAGAGAGTGGTGAGCGAGTGAGCGAAGATTCTTCACCTGTATTTACTGCCACTCCCCATTGCTCGCACGACTGCCTGAGCTCTGCCTGCCGTCAGATCGGCAGCATTAGATTCTCAGGGAGTGCGAGCCCTCCTGTGAACCGCATGCGCGAGGGACCTGGGTGGCAGCTCTGGATGAGAAGCTAATGCCTGATGGTCTGAGGAGGGGCTGAGCCGGTGAGGGAGCACTGAGGGGTGACTGCAGATACAGGTCAACGTTGGCGGGAGGTTTGACTGCACGTTCCCTCCCCCGCCGCCCCCGTCTGTGCAAAGGTTGTCTTCCACGACAGTTCTGCATGTAACAGCAGGGGCAACCAGTCCCTGATGCCAAAATGGTCGGGGACTGCTGTTTGAATGGTGTGGTTCCATAATAACTCGTCTTGTGGCTTGTTTTTCGCACAGGGAATTCCCAACGAAAGCTGGAGAATAACCAAGATAAACGAGCGGTATGAGCTCTGTGATACCTACCCTGCCCTCCTGGCCGTGCCGGCAAATATTCCTGATGAAGAGCTGAAGCGGGTGGCGTCCTTCAGATCCAGGGGCCGCATCCCGGTAGGCGGGAAACCTCGAGGAGGCCTTGCGCCTGCTTTGCATCTGCCTAATGCTGAGGTTATTGGTGGGAGGGTGGATTCAAAACAAGAATGTCGACAGCAGCAGGTCTTTTACGGCATGTTGGAGAGGGAGTTATTTAGTAAAATTAAGACCGGAGGAAAGAGATTCAAGAGCTTTCTGGAGAGTCTGACAGAGGCATAAGACAGCCGGACCGGAGCTGCACGGCTCCTCGTTGGAAAACAGCGTTCCTCGTATGTTATTTACAACTTCTGTGTCTTGGCGTACTTTTTTTTTTTTTTTTTTTGAGTTGGAATAACACTGTCGCCCAGACTGGAGTGCAGTGGCCGCTCCCGGCCACCGCGGCCTCGACCTGCTGGGCTCCAGCGATCCTTCTGCCTCAGCCTTCCGAGTAGCCAGGAACTACAGGCGCGCGCTGCCACGCCCGGCTGATTTTTTGGATTTTATTGTAGAGATGAGGTCTCGCCAAGTTGCCCAGGCGGGCCTTGAACCCACGGGCTCAGGCAATCCCCTCACCTCAGCCTCGCAAGGTGCGGGATTACAGGCTGAGCCACCCAGCCCGGCTTACATTCTTTAGTCATTTTGATAAATGTGCTTTTCCTCTAAGACCTAGAAAGAACACCGCGCACATTTGTGGATAACTGGATCCTAGAAGGATCAGCTCAAATAATTTTAGGCACAAAGCTCATAGGTTCTGTAGCATTTAGAGCTTGGCAGTTCCCTGATAGAGAGAGGGGAGCTCACTTAGCCGCGTCTCGGCCTGTTTTTCAAGAGGCACTGCCCAGTCCTCCATGACTTCCTAGATCAGCATCTGACTAGAGAGTCCGACCACGTTGTCCCCATGCCAGAGTCGGCCTGCAGGAAGGTGACGGCTCTTCCTGGGAGCCTCGGAGCCTTTCACGGCCAGGCTGTGATGCGAAAGGGTCGTTAGAAAGGAGAGCTTTGCCGAGTACCGATTCCGAGAAGCCTCGTGAACGTGTGGAGGGGACAGGTGCGAGACGCAGCGCGCACCTGCAGGGTTGCCCCTTCTTCCCCGACGAAGGTCCTGTCGTGGATCCACCCCGAGAGCCAGGCCACGGTCACCCGGTGCAGCCAGCCCATGGTCGGCGTGAGCGGGAAGCGGAGCAAAGAGGACGAGAAGTACCTCCAGGCCATCATGGACTCCAACGCTCAGTCGCACAAGATCTTCATCTTCGACGCGCGGCCGAGCGTTAACGCGGTTGCCAATAAGGTGAGGTGGCCTCCGGGACGGAGTCTGACGACCGGCCTGCGAGTCAGCTGCGTCGGCAGGCTGCGGTGCGGCGAGCTGCTCGGGCTCGCAGTGGTGGCGACGCGGGGTCTGGTCCTGGCTCTTCCACCTCTCGGCGTGGTTGTGAGTGAGTGAGTTCTTCTTAGGCTCCGTCTGCTCACGGGTGAAGCGAGAAAAACAATGGTGAGCAGAGTTGTCTTAGGAGTGAAAGTCGCTTAATAAAAAACCGCGTTTAGCCTTGTGCTTGCTTACACAAGAACTCGGTGTTCAGGTCTTAGTTTCTTTCTCCTTCTCAAATCTGACAACCAGCTGAGCTCGTGACTGACCCAAGGCCCCGAGTGCACTGTCACAGGAACAGTGACCCAGCGTCCTCAGCGGCCAGAGGTCCCGTCCTCTGACCGCACTCCGTCCAAGCGAGCCTTTCCTGATTTCTCCCACAGAGTAGTCATGAGCTTTGTGGGATTCGAAATTCCGGCTCAGTTACCAAAACCCACCGCAGGAGGAAGGCGAGAGAAGGCGTGCAGCCTGGCCACAGCAGCAGGCGCCATGGCGCCGTTCCTCGGAAAGCAGGCGTGGTTTTCACTGCACTGCCCAGTCGCCCATGCGTTGTCTCTGCGCGGTCAGAGCCTGTGACCTTGGCTGTTCTCCCTTCCTCGTCTCCCCCTCCACCTCTTGGTCCTGCAGGTGGCTGGCTGCATGCTTGGTGCTCACAGGCAGTGCAGCCCGGTTTCTTGGCATGTCTTTCTAGTCATTCTTGGGGGTCGTGTTGTTCTGTAGTCAGTCTGTAGCCAGGGCTCCTGGGAGTGGCATCCTCTGAGAACTCGCATGCTGATAGCAACTTGTGTCCTTTATATTTGAAAGTCAGTTTTGTTGGCTATAAAATCCTTGGCTTATACTTGATTTTGAGCATCTTAGATAATTACTTCATGTTCTCTTGGCATAGAGTTTCAAAAAGTTTGATGATATGTTTCCTTCTAAGTTCATGACTCTTTTTGCTTGATGTCCAAAGGTTTTCTTTTTTCAGTCCAGTTATTTTGCCCAAATATATCTTCATGTTAGGTGTTCTGGGTTTGTCTTCTCAGGTCTACATGTGTACTATTTCAACTCGTAATTTTCCATTTTTAAAAAATGTTTCACGAGTATTTCCTTTAATTACAGTTCTTCATACTCTGTCTTCTCATCTGGCTTTCTTCGTCAGGGACTCCTGATATTTGTATGTTAACTCTTCGCTACCTCCTTATCATTGCCACTTTTTCTTATACTGTTTTTATGTTGCTCTGATTTTTTTGGTTTTTAAGACTTTCTTTTTCTTCATTTTAAAAAATATCTATTGGCTTTATTTGCTCTTGTATTTCTTCTGTTTCAGTCTTCATTTCTGATGTCATTTAAAAAAAAATTTTAAATTTGTTTCCAAGTTCTGTTCCTTCATTCCAAGTTCTTCCAATTCTAATTTATGTTGTTTTTCATGCCTGACATTATTTTAAAAGTGTTTTTAGCTGATTGGAGACAGGAGGCTTTCGTCACGTGGGGCACGGTCTGCGGGGATGTTGAGTGCTGTTCCTTCTCTCGCTGTAGGAGAGCTTGTGTGGAATTTGACCTTCATCTTCTTCTGTTACTCGTTCCTAGGTGAAACTCACTTTCCTGAGCTTGGAGAGGGAAGGCATGGCACAAAAGCGAAGCACACCCAGGAGTTAGAAGAGGCAGCCTCCCTGAGCTTCCTTTTGCTGATGGCTTACGTTGTCACCTAGTTCTGTTTTAAATGATTTCGGTGTGTTCGTGGTTTTGATGGAGATATAATTCACTGGCCAAGAAAGCACTCTCAAAGTGCTCATCTTTTAAAGTGTGTATTTCTGTTTTAAGTACATTCCCAAAGTTGTGCAGCCATCCCCATGACCTGGTTCCAGAGTGTTTAAATTCTGGGTTTCTGGGAGAGGTGGTGTGTGGTTGCCACCACTGCTGTCTTTTTGGAATTTGTTGTAACAAATTTGAATTAAAAATCCTCCACCCCTGACCACTCTTCCCAATTTTCAGAAATAATCCTTGTTGGGGTTTCATCTGCTAAAACTCCTCATTTTATAGCTGTGCTGGTTATGAACCCGAACGACTGACCATTCTCTCTGTGCCCACAGGGAAGACTGCACTTCTGTTCTTACGGTGATTTCGTGTTGGTTATGAGAGTCTTTTGTTTACAAGGTGTGGGTCGCATGATCGTTTAGTTATACAACTATATTTGTTGCTTCAGTAGTTTTCTAGTTTGTGTTAGGGCTCAAAGAGGTGCGAGTTTATATATGAGTTCTATAGAAGATAGAATATTTAGTTATAAAATACTAAAAATCCAGGAAACTTAGCTTCTCCTTCCTCTCCATCGTTTGCTTTGAACATCAAATATTTTCTCCTTTTGTGCTGTAGATACGGAATTAAGTCTCTGAGCACAGTGATGACAACGGCATTCTGTGCTTCTGTACTTGTTCTGGCTATTTACCTATTTTTGTGTTCTGTGTGTCTATTTAAAATACCTATGTGGTGAAAGTGGAAGCAAGTCATGGTGATCGCAAAGAATTTGTCTCGCAAACACTGAGATGAAACAAAGTGAAGAGGCAGGGGGAAGCCATGTGGGAAGCCTGTGGTCCCTGCATGTGGAACCTCCAGTCTGGGGATTCTGGCAAGTGTGAAGGGACATCTTCTGTAGGAAATTAGGCTTGGGTAGCATCTGAAGTCCGGGCAGGGAAAGTTTAGTGCTTTAAGGTCTGTGAATACCTTCATGCACGTTTGACATGAAAGGAAGTCTGGGCAAGTGTGTTTGTTTCACAGAGAAGAGTGTGAGGTCGAGTGTGGTTGTGCAGAGCTGCCCTGAGCCGCCCAGATTTTCTGTGGAGTTTGGTGGCCACCGTGTGTGCACCATCTTCGATGCTACAGGATACGTTATGGCACCTTTCGTGAATGTCCACACGCAGTGGTGTGCACTTATTTATCATTTCTCATGATTTGCGCCTTCTTCCAGGCCAAGGGTGGAGGCTACGAAAGCGAAGATGCCTACCAAAATGCAGAACTCGTGTTTTTGGACATTCACAATATCCACGTCATGAGAGAGTCCCTGCGGAAGCTGAAGGAGATTGTGTACCCCAACATCGAGGAAACCCACTGGTTGTCCAACTTGGAATCTACTCACTGGCTAGAACACATCAAGGTGGGCACATGCAACCGTTTCCCACACGAGGACTTCCTCTACCCCGTAGTCCATGTTGGCGCTTATACCTGACGTCAGCCGGATGGTTCCTTTCCAAACGCTGAAAAACGAACCTGTGCTTTGACAGTGAGCGCTACTGCACACCCCTGCCGGTGGGGTGCACGAGCGCCCTCTGTCGGGCACTGGGCTCAGCCGGGCCTTCTGCTCCTCCCTTTCGGGCCCTGTGGGCTTCTGCCCACCCCAGACTCCAGCCCCCGCTGCATTTCTGCCGAAAGTCTTCCCAGATGGCATGTGTTTCCATTTTCTCTGGACGTTTCCCTTTCCTCTCCATTTAGTTACGGGCTGCCCTGTACTTCGTGTTTGCTGTTGAGCGCCATCCAGGGTTTACTGCTAATTCGTGGAGACGGGATCAACCATGTTTCCTTTGTGTCCCCTCGGGGGTTAGGATAGCTCGACTTGTGTGAGTAGGGACCCACGAAATGCTCGTCACATGATTTGCAGATTTAAAATGCTTCTGGTTAGAGGCATGAGGTGTCGGGGTTGAACCAAGGACACCATTTGAGTCCCGAGTCATTTGGGGAACACATGCGAGTGCTGACTTACCTGACCTGCTGATTTAACGTCTGAAGCACAAAACTGTTATTTCAGTTAATATTTTCAGATATGGCCCGAATTTCAGTAACATGACTCACCAAAATACACTTAGTTACCACATATGCATTAACATCATGAAGTAACGGGAAATAGGATCTTCTATGGTAAGGAGGAGGAGTATGGTACATTAAAGTTCAGGCAGCATTGAAGAGAAATCCAAACTGAACTCATAAGTTATCATTGTAGACTGTTCATACTGTTTTCTTCTGGGAGATCAGCAGCTTAAATAGAGCCAAGCACCGACTCCTCAGGAAGCATGTTCCTGTGGCCTTTTATTCAACTGTAGGGCGTGCACATGTGAAGCAGGGCTTGATTTGGAACCCACTCGAGTTGCTGTGTCTGCATCTGAAAGTTCCAGTATGGCAGCAGCAGGCATGCCGGTCTCTCCAAGGGCTGCTGTCACCGAACAGTTTATGAGAGGCGTGAGATGGACGGCTCGGCTGGACTCCTTTCTGCTCTCGTCCTCCCCCGAGCCACAGGGCGTGCCCCTCCCTCTCCGATCTCCACTCGAACGCTACCTCCTCAGAGCGGCCTGTCCCCACCCCTCCCTACAGAGCCGCAGTCCCACCAATGCCTCTCACCCTCTGCCAAGGGTTTTCATTTATTCCCACCTGACGTGCTAGGAATGTTCTTGTTTGTGTCTGGTGGGTCTTGCCCAAGGAACGTCAGCTTCACTAAGCGGGTACTTACCCTGTTCACTGCTGCATCTCCAGCACGTGGAGGAGGCCTGCCACACAGTAGGGCACTCTGCATGCTTCTTGAATGAATGGATGAATGTGAGTACTCCTCTGGATAACTCTTCCATCTTTTTTTTTTTTGAGTTGGCGTCTCACTCCGTCGCCCAGACTAGAGTGCAGTGGCCGCTCCCGGCCACCGCAGCCTCGACCTGCTGGGCTCCGGCGATCCTTCCGCCTCAGCCTTCCAAGTAGCCGGAACTACAGGCGCGCGCTACCACACCCGGCTAATTTTTTGATTTATTGTAGAGATGAGGTCT
>CAUYQG010017480.1:0-11840 GCA_963574415.1 Tarsius wallacei
CTACTTCCTGGAATGCTTGCTCCAAGTTGTTCTCCATTTCTCTTTCTTCTTCTGGGATACCAATCAGGCATAGGTTCGGCCTCTTGATATAATCGCACATATCTTGTAGGCTTTGTTCTTTTTTTCTGTGTCTTCTTTCTATGTTTTTTTACAGATCAGGTTAATTCCATGTAATGGTCTTCAAGTTCTAAGATTCTTTCTTCAGCTAGATTAATTCTGCTTTCCATGCTTGTCATCTTGTTATTTATATCCTGGAGGAAATTTTTATTGCCAAAATATCTGTTACAAGCTCTTTCAGTGTTGCATCTTGTCTTTCTTGCATCCTATTCATTCTTTGCATCCATTCCCTAATCCCTGACATATTCTGGACAGTCTTGGGTTGCTTCCATTGTTTAGTCACCAAGGTCTGATTTTTCAGGAGTTTTATCTTTGGTACACTTGTAATTGCCTGAGTTCTTCCTTTAAATTTTCCCCATTTGTGACAGATCTCTTGTTTTTCTCTTTAGTTCTCTCATTCAGTGTCAGTGGGAGGGGCTTTTCCTTCTGATGTTTGCTCAGACCTCTATTCTTCCCTGATCCAAGCTCTGGATTTGTTCTATTTTGAAATAGGATGGCGGATGGGAAGCTTTGCTGTCTCTTGTAGTTTTTGAGATTTGAATAAAGTGGGGGATGGACACTAGGAATCAGATACTACTTGCGAATTAAAATATTCACTTATTGTGGTATGTGTTCCTTGAGACTCACTCCCCTCTACCACTCTACATGATGATGCAAAGCAGAAACCAATGCAAAAGCAGTTGAATACATACACACACTCCAAAACAAACTGAAATAACAACAAAGCAAAACAAAACAATCATCAACTAAAAAAAGAAAACAAAACACACACACACACACCTAGCACAAAGAAAATAGAGAAGAAAAACAGAAAGACTGAAAGGGAAAAAAAGGGGGGATTTAGGTCGAACCCTTACACATCTATTGACATACCCCTTAAACTATAAAAGATAAATATAAAAAAGACCCAGAAGAGCAAAAGAACAAAAGCCAACAACCACAACAAAAGCAAAAGATGAACACTCAGTCATTAACATACACACATAAACAGAAAACTACAAATAAAAGAAGAAAGAAACAGAAAAAGAAAAAAAATTTTTTTTTAATTTTGGGGAGTGGATGCAGATCTAACCCTCACATACACGTTCATGAACAAAGGAAAAATATTTTTAAAATAGGTGAACTGACAAGCAAACAGTCAAAAAATTATTTTTTAATTAACAAATAATTGAAAATTTAAAAAACAAAAACAAACAAACCCTGCCCTCTTGTGGCAGACTCTGTAATTGTTCCTCTAATCAAGTCTCTCCTGCAGAGCTACCTCTTTCACTCTCTCCGCAGGGAATGAAGCAGGGAAGGAGGGACAGTGGAGGTGAGAGGGGCTGCAGGCCTCCCCTCCTGCTCTCATATGGTCAGGGAGATCTCTGGTGGGGAGGTAGGGGACTGTCTCTTCCCAAGGTATGTATTCTCACTGGGGTGCCCCAGCCAGGCCTATCCTGGAATGAAGCTCTTCTATTGCAATTGACGTCCAGGCTCCGCCTGGGTTTGTCCCTCTCAGTCGTGGCCCAACTGTGTGGGTCTGATGTTCAGAGGATTGCTGGGAAGGAGGGGGTTTGGGTCAGCCCCGGATTACCAACTGATCTCTTTGGAGTTCTTCCTCCTCCTTTTCTAGCCATACCCTTTGTCCCACAGCTGGATCAGGGTAGGGGGTGGGGCGCCTGGAATTCAGCACTCCTTGGGTTCCTCTGAAGTTTGTGCTCTCAGGATATTACCTTTGGGCCAGGATCAAGCCCTGAGTAGTTGATCTACCAGTCACCTTCCTACAGGCTGGAAGGTTTTGTGGTAAGTACCATAACAGGCATGTGTGAGTTGGGTCTCTGTTTGGACTCCCTAGACTCCATTTTGTGAGAACTTGACAATACTGACTCCATTTTGGTACCAACAACATCCTCATCTCTAAAAATCACCACAATTATTGCATCTCCACCCCAAACTCTTTTTAATCTGTTGACAAAATCTCTGAGGACTAATTGTACTGTATCTCTGTATGTATTTGTGTATATCATTAATACAGTTGGCCCTTGAGCAACATGGGAGTTAAGGTACTGACTCACCACGAAGTCAAAATTCACAAATGACTTTTGACTTTCCTGATATGTAACTACACATGACCTATTATTGATCCATAGCAGTCAATAACAGAGAAAGAGGAAGGGTTGGTCCTGTTGTATCAGGGGTGGCAAGGTAAAAGTAAATCCCGGCCAAGCATGGTTGCTCATGCCTGTAATCCCAATACTTTAGAAGGTCAAGGTGAGGCTCAGAAGTCCAAGACGAGGCTGGGCAACATAGTGAGACTTTGTCTCTCAAAAAAAAATTAGCAGGGCATGGTGGTACATGCTTAAATATTGGGGTGGCTGAGGCAGAAGGATCACTTGAGGCTAAGAGGTCAAGACTGCTGTGAACCATGAGTGTGCCACTGCACTCCATCAGGGCAACAGAATGAGAGCCCAGCACAAAAAAATGAATGAATGAATGAATAAATAAATAAATACATTTTCATAGTTAGTAGATTAATTGGGATTTCTGTTAAAATTGTATTGACTCCTCATGGAAATGAGATGTGCTTGACGTCAATGAGGAATGGGGAGTCTGTCCCTCAAATTCTTCTGGCTCAACAAACTTGAGTTTTGAGACAAGAGTAGGGACAATATAAAGCAACATCTTTCTCTTTGCTCTTAATTTCTTGAGTACTTCCTCAGACCTCCACAGTGGTTACTGTTCAGAACAGATGTGCAGAGGAAAACCAGAAGGGTGGGCATCCTCATGAGCATGTGGTGGACACAGAGGTGAGGAAGACATCATTTCTGGAAATGATGCATTTGAAATATCTCAAAATCACTGTGAGATTCCTGCTTTTTCTCAGTGTCCCTTGGCCTGGATTCAAGGGACACAAGTCCTGAAGTGGTTCAAGCCTCATAAAAAATACAATCCAGGAAATCTGTCTTGCTCAGCTTGAAGACGGAAAAGAAAACTCTTAATGCTCAAGGCAAGTTAGGGAAATTACAATTTCTTTTCCCTTATTTTATTTTAAATGACTTCTGTCCAGATGGGTCCACACACTGTGGGAGCCTGAGAGGCCTTTAGAGTGAGAGTGCCCTGCAGGGAGTATGAAAGCACCTAAGCAGGCAAGTCTTTGTCACCATGTCCCTGCTTGCGAAGAGCTGGAAGCATTTACATATTCAGGGACCACATCTCACAAGCAATAGAAAGCTGCTACAAGCCAAAGAGAAAGTTTCCTTTTGGACTTCATAGTGAGAAAGGAGAGGATCTGAGCGAGGAGTGAATTCTCAAGGCCATGTTGAAGGAAGTCCCCTTGACAGGGTGCGGAAGCATCTTCTGAGCAAGGAGGAGCTTGTGAGCACAGGGCAGGTTTTGGTCCCCATGTCCCTGGACCACTGTGGAAAGTGTTGCTGCTTGTTTGTGAGCTGCAGGAATAATCAGCCTCATTCTCAGTCTGGAGCCCAGAAATGGTCAGGGATGCTGTGTTGTCAGAGAAGCGATCAGGAGTCCCTGTAGGCAGAGAACTGATATAATACATCAGAAGTTTGGGGACTATGCTTGGGCGCTGTTGGTACCAGGAAACAAGGCCATAACCACTGAAATCACTGCTGCTTCCAACACAGGAGATGCGCATTTTCTCTGCAGGGGCCTGGATACTGAGGGAGGCTGAGTCAGGGCAAACTGAGCCCAGGACCCTGGAAACTGAAAAAGCACACTGCGGGGAGTCAGTGCTGGGTCTCAGGTGAGCCTGAGGAGCAGTATACAGAGGATCAGCCCAGAGTCTTTGAGGTCCCTGTGCTCTGAGTGAGAAGGGTGAGGAGAACAGAGTCTGGGTCATGGTGGGCCAAGAGCACTGCATCCCGAGCTCTCAGCAATGGGTCTGCTCCCCAGAACTAACCTATCCCCTTTCCCTCAGAGAAAGGAGGGACTTCCATGAAAATCTGCTTTCTGAACTGCTTTACTCACCCCACTCTGACCTGGGCCTAGAATTCAGAGATTTCAACATTCTGGACAGCAGGGTCAGGTTGAGGGGATGAACATTTTTTCATGTGAATTTACTAAAATCAAGTCCCTTACAGTTTTCAGTAAATAAAACTAGCCTAGAAGTCATTCTGCCTCTTATCCTGGGATTACTGGTAGTTCCTGGCTGTGCGATTGTGGTACTTTTCTTCGCTGCTGTAATTACGGGGTCCCAGAGTAGCTGGGAGAGACCCAAGCACTCCTCTTCCCAGAGACTCTCATTCCCAGGCTGTCATTCTTCTCCATGCCTTCTAGTCTTCTCAGTAAAGATGGGTCCTCAGTCATCTCTCTGTTCTCTGTGTCTGCAGTGGCCTGAGGCTGTTTTTTGTATAAAGCCTGGACGCATTTATTGGCTCTTCTAGAAATGCACTTTTAGAAGGCAAACATATTGAAAGTACCAAAGTTCCTATGTCTCTCTTAGAGGGCCTCAGGAAGAAGCAGCTCTTGGAACTTCCTACACCCAGGCTCAACCACAGCAATGATCCTCCCCAAATACAGACCTTTGTGGCATCAGATGCTGGATCTCAAGCCTCAGAAAGCTCCTCTGAGTCACAGTTGACACTCCCTGCTCTGTTTCTTCCTTTTTTCTGGTTTCCCTTCCCAGCTCAGGACTGGGCTCCTGATGTCTTCTAGGCTGTTGCATGCTCCAACTCTGCAGAAAGGAATGTGTCTCTAGCCACAGCACATGTCCAGATGCATCTCCTCAGCATTTGTGTACTTGTCTCTGAAGGACCTTTCCACAGGGTTGGTGAACATGCAGCAGCTCGTGGCTTAGGGATGAGGAATCTTATCCATTTAACTAATCTCACCCCAGTAGGTAGGCTGGATTTGAAATAAGATGAAGAGAAGATCAACTGGCTTCTCAAAGGATTTTAAACAAAATTACACGAAGGAGGGAGCCATCACTAGGTTTATGAAGACTTAATGGAGATCAGGAGGTGAATTTTTGTGCTTGAGGATGTGGGAGAAGAAACTAGATTCAGGATGACTCTATGCTTCCAACTCCAAGGACCTCTCATTAGGCACATCTGTGTGTCACACTGAAACAAAAACTTGTCTTTATCCTGTCCTTTTGTGCACATTGAGAACACTTCATCTTGAAGCTGTGCTCACCCAGCTCAATGTCTTGCCCACCCAGTAGTGGGATACTGCCAGGGTTGGGGGGCACGGAGAGATACAACATCAGTAAGTGTACCTGCCTCAAACCAGGTAAAGTGGGGACTAAAGGGAGGCCCAAACTTTACCTATATGATGTCGGCTTGTATACTTAAACCTGAGTTGTACCCCACATCTTTAAAATAAAATATTTAAAAAAGAAAGAAAAAAAGTCTTGCCCATACACAGAGAGACATTTGACTTAATGTGTTTTTTTGAGAAAAAAAGAGGGGTTAGGAGTAAGGCACTAATCAAGCTAACAGGTCTCTACCAGATTTGAAATGGACGTGTCCACTCAGGAATTGGACTGAGAGTTCATGGGTGTGAATGCTACCAAGTAACTATTGTAGTGTCACTGTTTACTGAAAGTGACAGACATTTCCAAGAGCACAAGACATGTGACCTTTGTCAAGGGTAGGGGAGCTTAGTGGTGATCTCAGGGACTGGGGTGAGAAAGTGATTGGTGTGAAAAGGTGGTGGCTTTGAATTTGAGACTATTGTTTCTGCTCTGTCCTTTAGGTATCAGTGTGTGATATCGTGGCCTAGAGTGTCTGATGTACTAGAGGGATGTACTTGTGAGACCAGCAACACAAACAGGTATTTTCACAGAGTGGGCAGCTCAATTTCCTAACAGTAGGAAGACCCTAATAATTTGCCCCTAGCATTATTGAGATAATAGATGATTTGCATGAGTTGATATAATACTAAATGGTAAAAGTCAGTAACTTGCTCAAAATTCATGAGGTTGATTGGGTGGGTTGAGTAAAGATCCTGTGGAGAGGCCCTAGGGAACATTCTGGATGTCCAGGCACTTCCTGCAAGTAACTGACCTCTAATTTTTCTGAAGAAGCCACTTGCCCTCTGTTGCATGTCTATTTGACACCTGAAGCAAACTCAAGGTCACTTCAAAGCTCAGGAGTCAGCATTTCCATTTAGCATGTTATGAATATGTATTGACAAATAACACATGAAACAATAATAAGACCTTCTGCAACGAAGGAGAAGAAAAAAGGACTATTCAAATGTAACATGATTAACAGTCAGTAATACCAAAGAAAGAATACTTAAACTATACAGACTTCAGTTCCCACATGCTCACCTCCCCAGGGAGGGATCTCCATACAATCTGCTTCTTGAGTCTGTCTTCCTCACCCCACTCTTACTTGGGCCTAAATTCCAGAGACTTCTGCATCTCAGGACAGCAGGAGGCAGCCAAGAAGATTAAAATTCCTTGTTTGTTTTTTGACATTAGGAAGTTGATTTCTTTATATCTGATTTGCTCTGGAGAGTAAGACCTGCTGAAGTCCTCAGCATAGTGATGTGCTGCCCCTTCTGTGTCTCTGCTGTGATGTGACTGGGTCTCTGTGACCCTCAAGGCATAGAGCACACCCCTCAGTGCCCTATGATGGGTGTCCACCTCCAGGGTCTCTCTACTGTTAGGAAATGGAGCTGCCCACTCTATGGAAACACCTGTTTGTGTGGCTGGTCTCAGGTATCCCCAGTCACATTGAGCAGAAGCATCTACAGCACCAAATCCCTCCAGCACATCAGTCAACCTAGGCTACTCATCCACACACCACATCGAGTGTACAGAGGCATGTGTGGGAGGGGTTCCATAGAGCAAGGAGCACTAGTGGGGGCCACAGTCCTGAGACTGAATCACTGCTCCCAATTTTGCCCATCCCACTTGTGAGCAGATGGCCTGTCCTTACTTAGCCTATGCTTCTCGACCTGAGAAATAAGGACCACAGGGTCCACTCTGCAGGAAAGGTGATTTATGAAGACATTACCAAAGGCGGGGATAAAAGTCATTTCAGTGAGCACCAGTGTAATCTTTACTTTGAATTTTTTATTTATTTAAATGTTTAATTTTGTTTTACTTTGATGTATTTGTTAGGTCACAGTGACAAGTGTTTCCTGCTTCCTAGGTTTTACCTTCTCAGATCATCCACAGCTATCATAGTGCTGACCTCTCTCTACCTGGAACCTTGAAAAATAATTCTGCAAATATGTATTTTATTTACTTTCTCAAAAATCATTAAACTTTTTTCAACTTTCCATTTTCCCCACTGCCAATGATAACACTATTTTAATGTTTCTTACAGAAATGATTGTTAATGGGTTCAGGTTCCACTTATATATTGATAACATACACTACTGTCTTTCCATGTGGTTTCATTATTCAATCATGATAGTACATGGAGAAGCTATTTGAAGTCTATGAGAGGAAATCATAGCAAGTGTTTTGGGATAACACTAGCATTTGAAACACCACAGAATCACTGTGAGATTCCTGTTTTTTCTCATTGCCCTCTGGTCTGGATTCAACATAACCTAAATCCTGAAGGGGTCCAAGTCTGATAAAAAATACAATCCAGGAAATCCTTCCTGAACACCATGAAGATAGGAATGGAAACTCCTAATGTTCAAAGCTGTGCTCCTTCCCAAGTCAAAGTCTTGACCATTCACAGAGACACTTGACTTAGGGTGTGTCTCTAGAAATAGAGAGGTTTTGAGTAAGACACTAATCAGGCTAACTGTTTTTTGCCAGATTGGAAATGGACATGTCTGCTCAGGAACTGGAGAGGGAGTTATGTGGGTATGAATGCTACCAGCTAAATAAGATGGGGAAGTTACACTTTCTTTCCTCTTTTTTCTTCATATCCCAGACTCCTAGATATTTTATGTAATGACAGCAGTGACAGTGGACATCCTTGAACATCATTCAAAGGATGTTCTCCCAAGGGAGAATTTAGAACCCTGTTGTACATTTCTTCTATTTGCTTGCTGCTTGGCTGCTGCCATAGGCACAGTCATAGGAAATTCCTGCACTATAAGGTAACCTTAACATCTTAATTTTATGGCCAAGGATCCAAAAGAAAAGGCCCAGAGACTGGAAAACATTGGGAGACTGTGAATAGCAATGATTTTGGGAAAGAAATGGTATAATTAGTATATGAATTCCTAGCTTCAGTACTACGCTATTCATGTACAGATGTCATCCTTAATTGGATAAAATAAACTTTCAGCACAAAATTAATGGATAGATAACCATTCAGTTCCCACTCATAACATTTGATGATGCACACCAAGGTCAGATGTAAATACCCAAATAGGCTTATAAAAATTGAGATGATGTGGAAAATATAATTCACAGAAACATGTTTAGAACTTGAAGCCTAAGCCCAAAGGAGTAGATTGAGTACTGTATTATTTTTTCTTTTGTTTTCTCACCATGCCATAAAATCATATAGATTGACTACTAAAGCAAAAATATCAATATATGATATAAAGAACTCAGAGTTTCATGAGATAATAATGGATATGTCCAGGATAGCATCCAAAATCACTAGAAAAAATAAAAGTAGAAAAATCTCAAATGACATGAGAGAGACAATCAACAGATAATTCCTCAGATATGACACAGTTGTTGATGACATCTAAATAAGGCTTCAAAGAAGATAGTACAAAGATTGTCTGAAAAGTAATAGAGAACACTATTGAAGAAAAAGAAATGTCCTAAAAGTGTAGATGACATGAAAGAAAACAATGTGAAACTGCTGGAAAAACAACAAATCTAACAAAAAGAAACTACATGGTATTAAAACCCAATTAGAAAGTAGAGCTCTTTCAGGGATGACATTGGCTGAGCCAATTGGACTATGTGAGTACCAGTGTGAGTGAGTATACGGAAAATTTTGTGTACCTGCTGGTGAGTGAGTAGCTGTGTGAGTAGCTAGCTGAGTGAGGGCTAGGGAGGTAACAGCCAGGGGTGCAGCAGCCGGTACCACAGCTACTGGTCTTGGACCCTAGCGATTCCCAGGACACAGAGGCCAAGCACCGTTTTCTTTTTCTTTTTTCTTTTTTAATCAACAAAACCCTTCTTGGGAAGAAAATGCTGGGAGAGACTGTCTAAGTGGGGGCTCAAGAGCCCGTGGCCAGGATCCTAGTACAATAGCTATTGCTGTAGCTTTTCTGGTTGGTCCCTGGATCTTCCCAGGTTGCAGAAACTGAGCACCACTTTTTTTAAACAATTGAAAATTTTTCCTGTAAAAAGTGGTGGGGAAAGACTATTGCCCCAGGCTCATCCTCACCATTGGCAGGGGAGACTACCATTTCCAGGCTTTGCTTCACCACTTAAGTGCCTGGCAGGGCACTGGTAGCAAGGACTGTGGAGGGAGTCCAGAGGCAAAGTCCTATGGAGAGGACAAGAGAAGCACCACACCACCATCATGAAGGTGGGGCAGGAAAGTACTCTGATTTGCTCACCATGAAGCAACAGACCTGGTCTCTGTGGCCAGTGGATCAACTACTCGGGGACTGATCATGACCCAGAGGGAATATCCTGAAAGCACAAACTTTGCAGGGACCTGGTGAGTGCTGAGTTCTAGGCACCCCACCCCCTACTGCTACAGCTGTGGGACAAAGGATGTGGCTAGAAAAGGATGAGGAAGGACTCCAAAGAGATCGGTGGTGAGTCCAGGGCTGACCCAAACCCACTTTTCCCCAGCAATCCTCTGAACTTCAGAACCACATAGCTGGGCCACAACTGAGAGGAACAAATCCAGGCAGAGCCTGGATGTCAGTCGCAACAGGAGAACTTCATTCCAGAATAGGCCTGGCTGAGGCACCCCCTGCTACTATATACCTGGGGAAGAGATAATCCCGCACCTCCCCACTGGAGGAGATCTTCCTGACCATAAGAGAGTGGAAGGGGAGGACTGCAGCCCCACCCACCTCCACTGCCTCTCCTCCTCCCTGCTCTAGACACTGAGGGGAGAGTGAAAGTGGCAGCTCTGCAGGAGAGACCTGATTAGAGGAACAATTACAGAGCCAGTCACAAAGAGGACACAATTTTATTTTTTAACTTTTAATTTTGTTTTAATTTTGGAAAAAACTGTTTGTTAGCTCATCTGTTTTTAAAATATTTTTCCTAAGTGCATGTATGTATATGTGAGGGTATGATCTGCTTCCTCCAAAATTGTTTTTTCTTTTTCTGTTTCTTTTTTCTTTTAATTGTCATTTTCTGTTTATGTGCATATGGGAATGATTGAGTGCTCATCATTCAATTTTGTTGCTGTTGTTGGTTTGTTCTTTTGCTCTTCCGGGATTTTTTATTTTCATTTTTTATAGTTTAAGGTGTGTGCCAATATATGTGTAAGGGTTTGATCTGAATTACTTTTTTTGCCTTGTCTTTCTGTTTTTTTTCTCTATACACTTTGTGCTAGGCATGTGTGTGTGTGTGTGTGTGTGTGTGTGTGTGTGTGTGTTTAGTTTTCTTGTTTTTTTGCTGTTGTTGTTTGTTTTACTTCGCTTTGTTGTTCTTCTAGGTTGTTTTGGGGGGTGTGTGTATGTCTGTGTGTTTAATTGTTTTTTGCATTGGTTTCTGCTTTGCATCATCATAAAGATTGGTGATGGGGAGTGGGTCTTCAGGAACACATACCACAATAAGTGAATATTGCAATTTGCAAGTAGTTTCTGAATCCTAGCACCCCATTCCCTACTTTAATAGAATTTCCAAAACTACAAGAGACAGCACAGTTTCACATCCACCATTCTATTTCAAAACAGAGCAAATACAGAGCCCAGATTAGGGAAGAATAGTGGACTGAGCAAACATAAGAAGGAAAACCTCTCCCACTGACACTGAATAATAGAACTAAAGAGAAAAACAAGAGCTCTGTCACAAATGAGGAAAAACCAAAGGAAGACTTCAGGAAATTTCAAGTGTACCAAAGACAAAACTCCTGAAAAATCAGACTTGTTGGCCAAACAATGGAAGTCATCAACAACTGGCCCCAGAATACTACAGGTATAAGGAAATGAATGGAAAGAGTGAATAAAACTCAAAAAAGACAAGATGCAACTGAAATAACTTTTAACAGATATTTTGGCAATAAAAAATTTCAACCAGGAAATAAATAACAAGATGACAAGCATGTAAAGCAGAATTAATAGAGCTGAAGAAAGAATGTCAGAACTTGAAGATCAGAACACGGAAATAGCCTCATCTGTACAAGACAAAGAAAGAAGACTCAGAAAGAAAGAACAAAGCCTACAAGAGATATACAAGTATATCAAGAGGCCAAACCTAAGCCTGTTTTGTATCCCAGAAGAAGAAAGGGAAATGGAAAACAACTTGGAGCAAGTATTCCCAGAGGTAATCCAAGGAAAGTTTACCAGTCAAGCACAAGAGATACAGAGAACCCCCACAAGACATCAAATGAGAAGACCAACCCCTAGACACATAGTAATTAACCTACAAAAAGAAGGCACAAAAGAAAAAGTCCTAAAGGCAGCAAGAGAGAAAAGTCAGACTACCTACTGGGGAAAACCAATCAGAATAGCAGCAGACCTGTTGGAAAAAACTTAACAAGCATGAAGAACTGGAGCCTTATATTCATAGTCCTCAAAGTTAAACCATTTAAAACAAGAATTTCCTATCCAGTCAAACTCAGCTTCATCGGTGATGGAGAATTAAAATCCTTCCCAGACATCTAATCCCTAAGAGATTATGCAGCTTCCAGACCAGCTCTACAGGAGACACT
>CAUYQG010017481.1:0-20228 GCA_963574415.1 Tarsius wallacei
TTGCCTGTAGCTCCAGCTACTCAGAAGGCTGAGGCGGAAGGATCACCGGAGTCCAGCAGGTCTAGGCTGCAGCGGCCGGGAGCGGCCACTGCACTCTAGTCTGGGCGACAGAGTGAGACTCCAACTCAAAAAAAAAAAAAAGAACCCTGGCGGCTGGGAGCAGTGGCTGAATTCTGTAATCCCAGCACTTTGGAAGGCCGAGGCAAGTGGACTGCCTGAGCCCACGGGTTTGAGACCAGCCCGGGCAACTTGGTGAGATCTTGTCTCTACAATAAATAAAAAATTAGCCAGGAGTGGTAGCAGGCGCCTGTAGTTCTGGCTACTTGGAAGGCTGAGGCAGAAGGATCACCTGAGCCCAGCAGGTCGACGTTAGGGTGACCATGAGCGTGCCACTGCAGTACAGCCTGGGCGACAGAGTGAGACTCTGACTCCAAAAAAAAAAAAGAACCTTGGCACTGTATGTGCCACACCCAACAACCAAAGCATTATATGAATACCATATGCCCCCTAGAATGAAGTACAAAGAAAATTCTACTACAGAAATCAGGTATCAAGAGATTTACGTTACTAGAGGTCAGATATTTGTATTTAATTTAAAAGAATTCACCTGTAAGTACTTAGCCAGCGTGAAAAAGAGAAAACAATTAACAACAAAGTTAAACAAGTGTTCAGGAACAAAAAATTACAGTCATCCCCCCTTATCCTCAGGGGATATGTTACATCCTAGTGGATGCCTGAAACAGTAGAGAGTGTCAAACCAGACTTTCGTCAACTGGAACATGTTTCCGTTCGTATCTTCCATCCACAAATTTAATGCACTTTTCATTGTAAACCAAGCACTTATGCACTGTGGCCATAACTTCCGCAGTTTAAGGCATAAGAGCACAGATTTCTTTTTCCTTCTTCACAATTTCAGATAGAAGATTCATTCTTAACATAGATCTCAGCAATGTCAGCATGCAATTTTTTCTTATTATTAAGTTGAGATCTTTCATCTTTTCATTTACAGGATGTACTTTACAGCTTTGCTTTGACATAAACCAATTGTCCACATCACTACACTTGCACTCTGGGGCTATGATTAAGTAAAATAAGGGATACCTGAACACAAGCTCTGAAACACCAAGGCAGTCCATCTGGTAACAGAGCCAGCTACTAAGTGACTAAGGAGCAGGCAGGTTGTGTCAACAGTGAGGATACACTGGACAAAGGGAGGACTCATGCCCTAGGTGGGACGGCATGAGATTTCATTAGGCTACTCAGCATGGCACATGATTTAAAACTTATGAATTGTTTAATTTTGAAATTTGTCATTCAATGTTTTTTCTTTTTCTTTTTCTTTTTTTTTTTGAGTTGGAGTCTCACTCTGTCCCCTAGACTGGAGTGCAGTGGCACGCTTCCGACTACCGCAGCCTCACCCTACTGGGCTCCAGCGGTCCTTCCGCCTCAGCTTTCCAAGTAGCTGGAACTACAGGTGCGTCCTACCATACCTGGCTAATTTTTTATTTATTGAGGTCTCGCCAAGTTGCCCAGGCGGGTCTCGAACATGCGGGCTCAGGCAATCCACTCGCCCTGGCCTCCCAAAGTGCTGGGATTACAGGCTGAGCCACGGAGCCCAGCCTGTCATTTAATATTTTCAGACCAGAGTGAACAGTTAAATATCAGAAAGAAATGTTAAGGTCATAGAAAAATACTGACCGATAAAGAGCTGGATGAAACTATATTATCTCTACAAAGATGATGAGAAACAGAAGAATCAGGAAGTATGACTCTCCTCTAAATTTGCTGATGTTCCTGCATCAAAACATTCAACTAAGAACAGAGTACCATAGGTTTTCACTCATAAGTGGACCCTGAACATTTACCATAATACTATAAGAAAGGGATTGGCCATAGCGATCAGATACTGCTGGGTTGGGGGAGAGACACAACAGCAGTAAGGGTACCTGATCTCAAACCAGGCAAAGTGGGGACCAAAGGGAGGCCCAAACTTTACCTGTACAATGACCACTTGCATACCTAATTCTGAATTGTACTCCACATCTTTAAAACAAAATTTTAAAAAATTCAACTGATTTCATCTGTGAATATCATTCACCTTATGGAATGATATATTACCGAATACAGTAAGTATCACACATCATATACATTTCTGTACAAGGCCATTTACTAAAACATCACAGATATTGTAATTACATAACAATTTCAAATATCTTCCAGCCTAATCTCATCTTCTGACACTAGAGCCTAAGTTCCAAGTAAGATGACTTCAAGACACTGTACATTAAAAGGGCCGTGACATTCATAAGGTATCATCCACCAGTACCTTAAACAATTTACTACTCAGTTCGGTCAAACATTGTTAAACACACTTATCAAAAACTCTATTAAATCTATATTTTCCCTAATTCTAAATACAAACTGTTCAGTGTTATCACTTATCTATAACAGCCAAAAGAAAATTACAGCCTAAATATCCACTAATTGGGGAATTAGTTATTAAATTTACAAAATTAACCATTATCAAATAAGAAGGCCTGCAAATTCTAAAGGTGAAGAAAACAAAATACAATACTAAAAGCTATGGAAACTTTGACTCTACCTTTCTCTTATTTTCTACATCTAAGTCCTTTCACTTCTACCTATTATTGTGTTTTTGCATTTTACTGGATTTAAAATACCAGGCCAGATGCCGTAGCTCATGCCTGTGATCCTAGCACTTTGGGAGGCAGAGGTAGCAGGACTGCCTGAGGCAGGACTGTTCAAGACCAACCTCGGCAATACAGTGAGTCTCTGTCTCTCTCTCTCTCTCTCTCTCCATATACAGATTAATTCATTAATTAATTATTTTAAAAATACCACTGTTGATATCATATACCACTTTATGTACCATCAATCAATCGTTTTTGTTTGTTTGCTTTTGAGTTGGGGGTGTGACTCTATTGCACAGGCTGGAGTGCAGCGAGTGGCTCAATCATAGGTAACCACAGTCTCCTGAGCTCAGGTGATCCTTTGTCCTCAGCCTCCCAAGTAGCTGGGACTACAGGTGCATGCCACCATGCCTGGCTACTTTTTCTCCTCCTACTTTTCTGTTAATTAAAATATTTTTATAAAATGACGGTAACAATTTTAAGATCCTTAATTAGCAATATAAACAAACCTATTTTAGCACCCCTAGTCTTTCTTTTCTTAAATTGATTGGTTCTTTGAATGCCATGTTATACCATAAAAAATAAAATTTTTTAGCCGGGCGTGGTAGTGCACGCCTGTAGTTCCGGCTACTTGGAAGGCTGAGGGGGAAGAATCGCCAGAGCCCAGCAGGTCGTGGCTGCAGTGGCTGGGAGCGTGCCACTGCACTCTAGTCTGGGCGACAGAGTGAGATTCCAACTCAAAAAAATAAATTAATTAATTAAAATAAAATAAGGCTGGGCTCGGTTGCTCAGCCTGTAATCCCAGTGCTTTGGGAGGCCGAGGTGAGTGGACTGTCTGAGCCTGCGGGTTCGAGACCCACCTGGGCAAATTGGCAAGACCTCATCTCTACAAAAAATCAAAAAAACTAGCCGGGCATGGTAGCACGCGCCTGTAGTTCCAGCTACTTGGAAGGCTGAGGTGGAAGGATCGCCGGAGCCCAGCAGGTCGAGGCTGCAGTGGCCGGGAGCGGCCACTGCACTCCGGTCTGAGCGACAGAGTGAGACTCCAACTCAAAAAAATAAAAAAATAAAATAAAAATTTTTTAAAAAATTAAATTGACTGGCTCTTGTCTAGAAACTACTAGTCCAGTTAATCTTCTCTGACCCTGACTCACTGTGAGCTACCAAAAGGATGCATGCTTAAATATGCCATTGACTTAATTTGCTTTTTGCAATCGATAATTAGGCTTGTGCTTTAACCGTGCTAGAAAACTTTCTTGAGATAAAATGGCCATGATCTCCAAATCACAAAAATGCAAAAAGCAGCTAAAACTAGTGCATCACAGTGAAGAGTTTATGGGGTAAAATATCTTGCAGTATAGTAATTTTAGTGAGATATTTAAAACTTCATGTTTTACCAAAAGCTACAGTGGTTCTTTGGAATTTTGTCACTATTTTATGTAGTCTTGGAGTTTAGGGCAAATAAGCTTCCCATTGTCTCTGTAGAAATGATAGCATATAGATAGAACTGGATATACAATCGATAGCCCTTCTAATCAAAGGTAAGAAGACAGGCCGATAAGCAGATAAAAGAACAAAATTATCTTAAAGTAAATTTAGTTCTGAACTAAGGGCCAAAGACTGGGGATAAGAGCAAATCATCATTTCCCTGTTTTTAGATGTCTTTGACTCTCTTTGCCAATAATTAGTTCTGCATCTGTTTCAGATTTTTATTTTGTTTTTTTTTTTTTTACAACAATCCACATTCTTCCCATGTCAGCTGTTCTCATTTTCACCAAATAACTGAGAACTACACAAATCTGTAACAAACCATACAAATCCCCCAAACAAAAAAAATCCAGGCATCAATTTATGTTCTGTGACCAGCAGAACAACCCCAGCAATACTCTGTAAAGTCTATAAAGTGGTGGGACTAGGCTGGGCGCAGTGGCTCAAGTCTGTAATCCCAGCACTTTGGGAGGCCAAGGTGAGAGGATTGCCTGAGCCCAGGGGTTTGAGCAGTCTGGGTAACTTGGCAAGACATCGTCTCTATAATAAATCACAAAGTTAGCTGGGTGTGGTAGCGCATACCTGTAGTTCTAGCTACCTGGAAGGCTAAGGCTGAAGGACTGCCTGAGTCTAGCAGGTGGAGTCTGCGGTGGCCGTGAGCATGCCACTGCACTCTAGCCTGGGTGACAGAGTGAGACTCCAACTCAAAAAAGAAAAAAAAATGGTGGAACTAAGAGGCATTGAAATGACAATATGTAACAGTGAAATGCGTTAAAGTGGCAATAAATATTAAAATAATATCTAAACACAGACTGAATAGATAAGATCTCTTGAATGTAAAAAATATTTGATAAGGCTGGGCACAGTGATGCATGCTTGCAACCCAACTACTGAGAGGCTGAGGAAAAATGATCGCTTGAGTCTAAGAATTTAGAGTTCAGAGTTTGAGACCAGCCTGGGGAACACAAGACTCCATCACACACACACAAAAAGATTGCAATATGACAGTCTAGCAAAGACATCCACTCATGTTTGGAATCCCTGCACTTTGGGAGGCTGAGATGAGAGGATTGTTTGAGCCCAAGAGTTCAAGACCAGCCTGGGCAACATAGCAAGACAGAGTCTCCACAAAAAATAAAAAAATTAGACAGGCACAGTGGTTCACACCTGTAGTCCCAGCTCCTCGGGTGGCTGAGGCAGAAGGATCTCCTGAGTACAAGGAGGTCAAGACAGTGGTGAGCCAGATCATGCCACTATACTCCAGCCTGGGTGACAGACTGAGACTCCGACTCAAAACAGCAACAAAAACAAAAACTCAACTATTAACTAGTTGGTCCCAAATAACCCTCCTTTAAACATATAATCCAGTGTAGCTACCTTCCTTTTCACTCAAATATTTGGAAATAGCAGTCTATTACAATGGCCAGATATGTCTCCATTTTCTTATCTACCATCACTATTTGTTTAAAAAAAATAACTGGCCATTGTTTTGTTAAGCACTGGCCAGGCCATGTATTCTTTGAGCTAATGCCACCCTGTTTCCTTAACTTTGGCCCCCTCCTCTACCTTGGGGAGGTGAATCTTTCTCTTTCTTTAATTTACTTTCTAAATAAACTATATTTTTCCAACCTAACTTCCATGCAATCTTTACATCCTTCATGTGGCACCAGATCACCAACCAGACACCCCCCATCAGGCCTGACCTAACATTTTGGAGGCCTCAATTGGGATATATTTTAACCTAACTACCAAAGACTGTACAATAAAATTAACATCAACAGCCGGGCTTGGTGGCTCAGCCTGTAATCCCGCGCTTTGGGAGGCTGAGGTGAGTGGATTGCCTGAGCCCACGGGTTCAAGACCCGCCTGGGCAACCTGGCGAGACCTCATCTCTACAATAAATCAAAAAATTAGCTGGGTGTGGTAGCACGCGCCTGTAATTCCAGCTACTTGGAAGGTGGAGGTGGAAGGATTGCCGGAGCCCAGCAGGTCGAGGCTGCGGTAGCCGGGAGCGGCCACTGCACTACAGTCTGGGCGACAGAGTGAGACTCCAACTAAAAAAAAAAAAAAAAAAAAAAAGATGTTTGCTTTCACCCTTCCTCTACATCAAAGCAACAGAAAGAAATAAAAGGCATATAGAGTTGGGCATGGTGGTTCACGCCTTTAATCGCAGCACTTTGGGAGACAGAGGCAAGAGGACTGCCTGCCTGAGCCCAGGGGTTCAAGACCATCCTGGGCAACTTAGTGAGACCTCATCTCTACAATAAATAAAAAAAAATTGGTTGAATGTGATGGGGCGCACCTGTAGTTCCAGCTACTTGGAAGGCTGAGGCACATAGATCACCTGAGCCCAGCAGGTCAAGGCTATGGTGGCCGTGATCTTGCCACTGCACTCCAGACTGAGTAACAGAGTGAGATTCTGGCTTATAAAAAAAAAGGCATCTAGATGGGAAAGGCAGAAATTCAACTGTCTCTACTTGTAGACATGGTTTATCTATAAAGTAAAATCACTGAAAAGCTACAAAATAGGCACTACAACTAATAGTTTAGTAAGACTGCAGGACACCAAAATCAATGATATATTCCTATGTGGCAACTCACAGCGAGAAACTGATTTTTTTAAAGTAGTGCCATTTATAAGAGCATGAAAGACTTACCTATAATCTTAAAAAAAGGTGCAGGATCTGCATGCTGAAAAAAACTACAATACACTGATGAAAGAAATCAAAGAAGACCTAAATAAATTGAGAGATGTACCATATTTACGGATTGGAAGACTCAATATTGTTATCAATTCTCCCCCAAATTAGCGTACAGATTCAATTCCCAGTAGGCTTTGTCTTGCACAAATCAAATCAAAGATTCTAAAAATTTATAAGAAAAAATAAAAGACCTAGAATAGGCAACAAAATTTGAAAATTTTGTGGAAGATTCACACCACCTGACTTTTTTTTTTTTTTTGAGTTGGAGTCTCACTCTGTTGCCCAGGCTGGAGTGCAGTGGCATGCTCATAGCCACCACAGTCTCAATCTGCTGGGCTCAGGTGATCCTTCTACCTCAGACTTCCAAGTAGCACCACCATGCCCAGCTAATATTTTTATTTTTATTGTAGAGTTGAGATCTCACCAAGTTGCCCAGGCTGATCTCGAACCCCTGGGCTCAGGCAATCCTCTCACCTCAGTCTCCCAAAGTGCTGGGATTATAGGCATGAGCCACCATGCCAGGTCCAACCTGATTTTAATGCCAGCTACAGTACTCAAGACAGTGTGGTATTAGCATAACAACAGACACACGTATCAACAGGACAAATCAGGGTCCAGAAATAGACTCATCTACATATGAACAACTGATTTTTGACACACGTGCATAGGCAATTTAATGATGAAAGAGCAGTATGCTCAATAAATGATGCTGGAACAACTGGACATCCATTAACAAAAAATTGATCCATATTTGATCATTTACAAAAATTCATTCAAAATGCATTCAAGACCTAAATATACCTATAAAATTTCTAGAAAAAAATATAGGAGAAAGACTTTGTGACCTTGAGTTAGAAAAAAATCTGGTAGCTATGATAACAAAAATATAATTAATTAAAAATGTTTTTGACAAACTACACCAAAATTAAGAAATTATTGCCTTTAAAGATTTTGTTAAAAAATGTTTGTGGTGGCTTTATTCATATTACCAAAACCAAAACAAATGCCCTTCAACAAACTGTACAGAAATGAACTGTAGAACATTGCTAAAATGGAATACTATACAACAACAAAAAGAAATGAGGCCAGGCTCGGTGGCTCAGCCTGTAATCCCAGCACTTTGGGAGGTCAAGGCGAGTAGATTGCCTAAGTCCGCGGGTTCGAGACCCGCCTGGGCAACTTGGTGAGACCCGGTCTCTACAATAAATCAAAAACTGGCATGGTAGCGCGTGCCTGTAGTTCTGGCTACTTGGAAGGCTAAAGCGGGAGGATCGCCTGAGCCCAGCAGGTCGATGCTGGGGTGGCCATGAGCCTGTGTGCCACTGGACTCTAGCCTGGGCAACAAAGTGAGACTCCAACTCCATAAAAAAAAATTAAAAAAAATAAAAGAAATGAAAATTTTTTGCTATGTATATTTCACCACAATTGCATTACACACTAAGTGAAGAAGTCAGGCTCAAATGGTTACACGATTCCATTTATATGACTTTCTGGAAAGGGCAAAACTAGCAAGTTAGAGAGTAGGTCAGAGAGGGGGGATGCAATGAAAATGGGCAAGAATTTGGGGACTAGAACTAGAACTGTTCTGTATCTTAACTGTGGGGATTACACAATTATAATTCATCAAAATTTATAGAACTGTACACTTAAAAGGGTGAATTCTGGTTGGGTGTGGTGGCTCAAGTTTGTAATTCCAGCAGTTTGGGAGGTGGAGGCAGGAGAATTGTCTGAGATCAGGAGTTTGACATCAGCCTGGACAACATAGTGAGATCTTGCCTCTACAAAAAAAATATATGTACTCTGTTCTAGAGACAGAGCAAGACTGTCTCCAACAAAAAGAAGCGGGGAGAGGGAGGTGAATTGTGCTGTATGTAAACCATGACTCAATAAAACTGGCCAAATTGCTGTTTTTCCACATCTTCACCAAATCTTGAAACTGTCAGTTCTCTTAATTTTTTGCCAATCTAGTGAAGGTAAATGCTATCTCATTGTGATCTTAATTTTCATTTTCCTTATTACTAACACAATTTTTGAGTACTGACTACTCAAGATTTCATACTGTAAAATGCCTATGTGTGTCTTTGCCTCCCACAGAAGTTACAAAGAGCTTCTCCTAGTTTGAGGTATGTCTTTATACTCTTTTAATGTAGGTTTTTATTTTTATTTCTTTTCTTTTTGTTTTTTGAGTCAGGCTCTTACTCTGTTGTCCAGTCTGGACTGCAGTGGCACTCATGGCTTACCCCAGCCTCCATCTCTTGGGCTCAGGTGATTCTTCAGCCTCAGGCTTCCAAGTAGCTGGACTACAGGCATGCACCATCATGCCCAGCTAATTTAAAACAATTTTGTTTTTTTTGTAGAGACAGGTTTTGCTATATTGTTCAGGCTGGTCTTGAACTCTGGACCTTAAGTAATCCTCCTGCCTCAGTCTCTCAAAGTGTTGGGATTAGATGCTTCAGCCACCACACCCAGCCTGATTTATATATTTATTGTGGCAAACATACTGTTTATTATAATTAGCACACTGTGTCTTGTTTAAAAATTCTTTCCTTACACTATGGTCATAAAGATGTCCTCCTATATTTTCCTAAAGCTTTTGTCTAGTTAGCCTTTTGCATTTGTGTTTATTCAGAAGTGATTTTTATATATGATGTGATAGAGTTCATCTTCCTATTTTTCTATGTAAAAACACAATTGTCCATATCTAACCTAATAAACAGTTTTCTCCTTTTCCCTAGTGACCTGCAATGCCACTCCTGTCATAAATACTAGTGAACACACAGATCTGCTTGGGGTCTCTACATTCCATTCCACTAGTCAATTTCACTATCCCTGTGCAAATTGTTTTATTATGTGTTGGTATCCGGTTAGGTCAAAACCCCTCACGTCTTTACTATTCTCAGGCCTTTGCACTTCCATATAACATGTAGAAGAGTTTGTAAAATTCCTTAATATATTCTATTAGGATTTTAATTGGGATTACACTGAATCTAGTGATCAATTTGGAAGAATTGATATTTTTATGATATGACAGTCTTCCCATTAAGGTATCTCACTTCCTGTATTTAAGACTTCTGTATCAGGTATGAAATTCCCTTTTAATTCTATTTGTCAACAATATCCATTTAAATGTACAACGAATTTTATCAATGTCTTTTTCTGTAAAAACAGGAAATGATATGTATAGATTTTTCTTAGGTAAAGCCACCTTTGCATTTGGGGATTTAAAAAAAAAAAATCTTGGGTCAGGCTCGGTGGCTCAGCCTGTAATCCCACGCTTTAGGAGGCTGAGGTGAGTGGACTGCCTGAGCCCACGGGTTCGAGACCCGCCTGGGCAACTTGGCGAGACCTCATCTCTACATAGTGGAACATCATCTCTACAATAAAGTAAACAAATTAGTTGGGCAACATAGTGGGACATCATCTCTACAATAGGCAACATAGTGGGACAACATAGTGGGGCATCATCTCTACAATAAAGTAAACAAATTAGTTGGGCATGGTGGCATGTACCTATAATCCCAGCTACTCGGGAGGATGAGGCAGAAGGATTGCCTGAGCCCAGGAGGTTGAAGCTGTGGTGAGCCACGATCGTACTATTGCACTCCAGCTTTGGCAACGGAGTGAGACCCCAACTCAAAAAATAATAATAATAAAAATTAAAAATAGGCCAGCACGGTGGTTCAATCCTGTAATCCCAGCACTTTGGGAGGCCAAGGCAAGAGGCTTGCCTGAGCCCACGGGTTCGAGACCCGCCTGGGCAACTTGGTGAGACCGCGTCTCTACAATATATCAAAAATTTAGCCAGGCGTGGTAGTGCTCCCCTGTAGTTACAGCTACTTGGAAGGCTGAGGCGGAAGAATCGCCTGAGCCCAGCAGGTCCAGGCTGTGAGTGTGCCACTGCACTCTGGCCTGGATGACAGAGTGAGACTCCAACTCAAAAAAATAAAATAAAATAAATAAAAAATAAAATGTCTTTACATATTACTGGATTCAGTTTGCTAATACTGTGTTAAGGATTTTTGCATCTACATACATGAGTAATAACAACACTGGCCTGTAATTTTCTTTGCCCGTACTCCTCTTGCCAGGTTTTGATATCCTGGTTATTCTGGTCTCATAGAACAAACTAGTGTTTTCTGAAGGAGTTATGAAATTAGAACAATCTATTTCTTGAAAGTTTGACAGAACTCTGTGTTTTTGGTGTTTCCATCCCTTAATTTCTCTTTTTTAAAAATCTATCTAGTAGTTATACATTCATTTTAATACTCCACAAAACAGCTGAAAGTTCAATAAACATTCCTATATTTCACCTTTTTTTTTTTTTGAGTTGGAGTCTCACTCTGCCGCCCAGGCTGGAGTGCAGTGGACTCAGGTGATCCTTCTGCCTCAGGCTTCCAGGTAGCTGGAACCACAGGCACACACTACCACACCCAGCTAATTTTTTAATTTATTGTAAGATGAGGTCTCACCAAGTTACCCAGGTTGGTCTTGAATCCGTGGGCTTAGGCAATCCTCTCACCTCAGCCTCCCAAAGTGCTGGGATTATAGACGTGAGCCACCACACCCGGACTTATTTCACCTATTTTTTTTTTTTTTTTGAGTTGGGGTCTCACTCTGTCACCCAGACTGGAGTTCAGTGGCCGCTCCCGGCCACCGCAGCCTCTACCTGCTGAGCTCTGGCGATCCTTCCGCCTCAGCCTTCCAAGTAGCTGGAACTACAGGCATGCGCTACCACACCCGGCTAATTTTTTGATTTATTGTAGAGATGAGGTCTCGCCAAGTTGCCCAGGCGGGTCTCGAACCCGCGGGCTCAGGCAATCCACTCACCTCAGCCTCCCAAGGCACAGGATTACAGGCTGAGCCACTGAGCCCGGCTATTTCACCTATTTTTAACAACTGTTAATATCTTGCCACACTAGTTCCATCTTTCTATATATACAACACTTAGTTCCCTTTTTTCAAACCATCTTAAAGCAGGTTACAGGCACAAGATAATTTATTTCTAAATATTTCAGCATGCATCTCCCAAGACCAGGAGATGTAGTACCATTACTACACCCTAAAAGAAAAAAAATCAGGTTGGGCACGGTGGCTCATGCCTACAATCTTAGCATTTTGGGAGGTCGAGGTAAGAGCATTGCCTGAGCCCATAGGTTTGAGACCAGTCTGGGCAACTTGGCAAGACCTCATTTCTACAATAAATCAAAAAATTAGCCAGGCATGGTGACGCATGCCTATAGTGCCAGCTACTTGGAAGGCTGAGGCAGAAGGATCGCCTAAGCCCAGCAGGTCGATCCTGCAGTGGCCATGAGCGTGCCTCTGCCCTACACCTGGGCGACAGAGTGAGACTCCAACTGAA
This sequence comes from Tarsius wallacei, assembly GCA_963574415.1. NCBI lineage: Eukaryota > Metazoa > Chordata > Mammalia > Primates > Tarsiidae > Tarsius > Tarsius wallacei. The sequence continues at coordinate 12,201 of CAUYQG010017481.1, forward strand.
AAGAAAAAAAAGAAAGATAAAATCAACATTAAGTCAGTAACATTAGCCAACATAAAGCTCATCCTCAAATTTTCCCAACAATCCCCAGAATGTTTATATCTGTTTTTTACTGCTATTTTATTTTTGTCTCATTCACTTCAAGAACCAAAGTTCCTGTGCTTGCTTTTTATATCTCTTTAGTACCTCTCAACGTAGAAGAGTTCCTTCACCTCTCCCTATTCCTTATGACACTGAATTATTTGAAAATCCAAGTCAGTTACCCTGCAGAACATTTCACACTTGGGGATTCAGTCACATCCATTTTCTCATGAGTAGAATCAGGTTCAACATTTCTGGCAAGAATATTAAATTGCTGACACTGGCCAGGCTCGGTGGCTCAGCCTGTAATCCCATGCCTTGGGAGGCTGAGGTGAGTGGACTGCCTGAGCCCGCGGGTTCGAGATCCGCCTGGGCAACTTGGCAAGCCCTCATCTCCACAATAAATCAAAAATTAGCCGGGCGTGGTAGCGCACACCTGTAGTTCCAGCTACTCGGAAGGCTGAGGCAGAAAGATCGCCGGAGCCCAGCAGGTCGAGGCTGCGGTGGTCGAGAGCGGCCACTGCACTCCAGTCTGGGTGACAGAGTGAGACTCCAACTCAAAAAAAAAAAAAATTGCTGACACTGTGTACCCCTACTACCTTACATCAAGACACACATAATTCTCAGGCCAGTCTGCTAATGTTGGTGCCAAATTCTCTTTCCATTGCAAAGGCATATTTTCCATTTATAATTAATTAAAGTAATTATGAATCTATAATTATCAATTTGTAATTCATAACCTGTGGGGTTATAGTTTGACATGGTATACTGTTCCTCTACAGTCTTTCACTTAATGGTGTTTTTTAGCATTCAATGGTTTTCCTTGCCTGAATCAATTAATATGTTAGGGTTTACAAAATAAGGCGAGGCATACTGTGACACTATGATCTGAGGGATTTTTTTGTTACTCGTTATTCTTTTTGATACTCAAATTGCCCACATTTAGCCGATAAAATCTCCTTTAAGTCAGCTTTAAGCTTCTTTCATATGAGCTCATTTATTTTCTAGCACCTCCTTGCTTTCTGGTCCAAGATGCTCCATGGGTCGAGTGTTTCCTTTGTGGGCAGATTTTATAAACTAATGCTTCATTCTGGTTAGTACTTCCAGAATTATTTGGATTCTCTAATGCTTAAAAAAATATTTTTAATTGAGGTAAAATACATATGTAAAATGTATCATCCTTACTATTTTTAAGTACACAGTTAAGTAAGTGGTAATAATGACATTTATATTCTCTTTTTTTTCCCCTTCACCACCCCCTATTGCCCCTTCCCAGCCTCTGGTAACTACCACTCTACTCTCTATCTTCAATGACAGTCACACTTTTAGCTCCCACATTGGAGTGGGCATATGCAGCATTTGTCTTTTTGTGTTGGATTATTTCACTTAACATAATGGCCTCCAATTCCAACCATGTTGCTACAAATGGCAGAATTTCATTCTTATTTATGATTGAATAATATTCCATTGTGTATATATACTACTTTTTTTTCCCATTCATCCACTGATGGGCACTTAGATTGATTTCATATTTTGGTTACTGTGAGTAGTGCTGCAATAACCATGGCAACATCTAATTATTCTTGGATTACTATTGGTTAATTTGTTTATAGTAATTTGTCCATTTCATCTGAGTCACACAAGTTTTCAAGTTTATTGGCATAAAGTTGTTGGTATTATATTTTAAATTTCTACTTTATTGTAGGCATGTCCTCTTTTTTATTCCTAATATTGTTTGTTTATGTGATCTTTTTTTCACCTTGATTAATCTTGACAAAGGTTTACTTTTTTTTTTTTTGAGTTGGAATCTCACTCTGTTGCCCAGGATGGAATGCAGTGGCACATTCACAGCCACTGCAGCCTCGACCTGCTGGGCTCAGGCGATCCTTACACCTCAGCTTTCCAAGTAGCTGGAACCACAGGCACGCACCACCATGCCCAGCTAATTTGTTGATTTATTGGAGAGACAGGATCTCGCCAAGTTGCCCAGGCTGATCTCAAACCACTGCATTCAGGCAATCCTCTCCACCATGCCCAGCTAATCTATTGATTTACTGGGGAGACAAGGTCTTGCCAAGCTGCCATGGCTGGTCTTGAACCCCTGTGCTCAGGCAATCCTCTAGCCTCAGCCTTCCAAGGTGCTGGGATTACAGGCATGAGCCATTGCGCTCGGCAAAGGTTTACTTTACTAGACTTTTTAAAGTTTCCATTTTGCAAATCTGTATTATATATTTCTTTCCTATTTATTAATTTTGACTCTTATTATTGTCCATTCTTCAATCTTCCCTGGGCTTAGTCTGTTGTTCTTTGTTTAACTTTTTACAAGACATCCTTAGCTCATTGATTTTCAGTCTCCTTCATAGGCTGTAAATTTCCCTTATGCTTTACTGCATCCCAGCCCAGACCTCTTCCCCTAACTCAAAACCCATATATCCACCTGTCTACTTGGCTTCTCCACTAAACTCTCTAAAAGACATCCCACACTCAACATGTCAAAAGCTAAAATCATGACATCCCCAAAATCTTTTCCCCCTAAATCTAATGGCAACTCTCTCTTCTATCACTCAGGCCATAAGCCTTGAAATTATCTGAGTCCTCTTTTTCTCATACTCCACATCCAACCTGTCAGCAACCTGTTTTATCTTCAAAACACATCCAGAAACCATTTACATATCACCTTTATTTCTGTCATGCCTGACTAAGCTACCGTCAGCTCTCACCTGGACTATTACGTTACCATTACAATAGGTCTCTCTGTTTCTATCCTTTCCTCCTTATAATCTATTGTTACCACTGCTGTGGGTGAGCCTTTTAATATGTAAATGAGAATATGTTAGTCTCTGTCCAAAACCTTCCAGTGGTTACTCGGTTCACACTGAGTAAAAGCTAAAGACCTTGCCCTACATGACCGACCACCTACCTTATCTCTGTGACCTCATCTAACTTAGCCATCACTCGCTCTATTCCAGTCAGTGCTCCAGAACATTGCTCTTTGAACACACCAAACACACTCAAACCTCAGGGCCTTAATTCTGATTGTGCCCTTTGCTTAAATCCTCTTTCTTTACATATTCACCTGACTAATTCAGTATCTTCAGGTCTATATTCAATTCTCACTCTCAACAACGTCTATTTTAACTGTTTCCCTTTTTTTTTGAGTTGGAGTCTTACTCTCGCCCAGGCTGGAGAGCAGTGGCATGCTGCTCACGACCACTGCAGCCTCAACCTGCTGGACTCAGGCAATCCTTCCACCTCAGCCCTCCAAGTAGCTGGCGCTGCAGGCGTGTGCGACCACGCCCAGCTAATTTTTTGATTTATTGTAGAGATGAGATCTCACCAAATTGCCCAGGCTAGTCTCGAACCCGTAGGTTCAGGCAATCCTCTCACCTCGGCCTCCCAAAGTGCTGGGATTATAGGCGTAAGCTACCGCACTCAGCCTTAACTGCTTTCTTAATACAATAGTCTTTTATTCTGCTCTATTTTTACCTTTTTTCCATATGATTCCATCACCTTCTATCATACTATTTACTTCCTCCTTATGTTTACTGTCTGTCCCACTTCTGTATTAAATGTTTGCTTCATTAAGTCTAGGAATCTTAATGTATTCACTGATCAATCCCAAGTGGCACACAGTAAACACTCAATAAAATAAGGCACACTAATTCTGGCATGTAGTATTCTTCTTAGTCTAGTGTTGTGTATTTTAAAATTTCTACTATGACTTCTTTGACTTACAAGTTGAGCCCTTGTTTTGTTATTAACTTCTTTTATTTGCATTTATTATTTATTATTTATTTTTTTGAGTCAGTAGTCTCACTCTGTTGCCCAGGCTGGAGTCTAGCAGCATACTCACAGCCACCACAGCCTCAACCTGCTGGGCTCAGGCAATTCTGCTTCAGTCTTCCAAGTAGCTGGAACTACAGGTATGTGCTACCACACCCAGCTTATTTTTTGATTTTTTTATTATAGAGATGAGGCTAGTTGCCCAGGCTAGTCTCAAACCCCTGAGCTCAGGCAACTCTCTCGCCTTGGTCTCCCAAAGTGCTGGAATTTCAGGCTTGAGTCACTGCACTTGACAACTTCTTTTATTTTTTAATTTTTCTTGAGTTGGGGGTTTCACTCTGTCCCCAGGCTGGAGTGCAGTGGCATGATCATGGCTCATCACAGTCTCAACCTCCAGGGTTCAGGTGATCCTTCTGCCTCAGCCTCCCAAGTAGCTGGGACTACAGGCATGTGCCACCACACCTGGCTACTTTTTTGACAATTCTGTAGAGACAAGATGTTGCTATGTTGCTCACGCTGGTCTTGAACTTCTAGGCTCAAGCAATCCTCCCACCTCAGCTTCCCAAAATGCTGGGATTACAGGTGTGAGCTACCACTCCTGGCTGTTTTTGTTATTCATTTCTAAGTACTATGGCTAAGTTACATGGATCTGTATGATACAAAGTATCTGAAATTATCTGATTCTTGCATTATTTGGAATACATATCATTAATTGGATTAATTGTTCCTTGTTTGTTCAAGAATATGTATTTTCCAATTTTGGACCAATTTTGGGTTTTTACTATATTTGAGTCCATTAAATCACATGTAGCATAGTACAAATTTCCTTTATTTTTATACATTTTACAGCTGATTAAATTATCAAGAATTAAGAGCTATGTTTAACTCTCTCGCTAGGATAATGGAGCTGATAAAACTCTTCTTTTAATACACCAGTGTTTACTTTAGATATTGCCCTATCAGGTACATTCAAATTTAGAGTTGTTGTATCTTCCTAGTGCATTGGCATTTTGTCATTTTAGGGACTTTCTTTATCCTTAATAGTGTATGGTGGTTTTTTTTCTTTTTAATCTTGAAGTCTCATTTATATATAGCCATAGTTACCACGGTAGTATGTTTTATTTGTGGAGCAATCACAGCTCCCTGCAGCCTGGACTTCCTGGGTTCAGGTGATCATCAAATGCTAGACTCATTACAGCTTGGCACTGCATGCTGGAGAATTACTTCTGATCTTTCAGTTTGTTAATTCTCCCTTTGCCAATGATCTAATCTGCTGTCCAACCTACCCACTGACCTTTAATTTCAACAGTTATATTTTTTATTTCCAATATTTCTCTTTGGTTCCTTTTTAAGTCTGCATAACTATGTCTGATGTCATTTGTTGCTATACTTTAGATTATACCTTTTACTGATTTAAACATTTTATACATGGTTACTTTATATTTCATATCTAATCATTCCAATAGTTTAAGTCTTTGAAGGTTTTTGCCAAATCTCACTTACAGCAGTTTATTTCCTTGTGTTTGGTAATTCTCTTATTGTGAGCTTATGCTTTGTTGAATTTTATCTGTAGGAATTTTAAGAACCTAATCAGAGAAAGCTTTCTCTCAAATAATATTTGCATTGGCTTCTGGCAGAGTCAGAGGCGGTACTGATCTTGGTCCAATTTAGAATCTTTCTCAAAAGGCTCTCCCGCTTTTTAGGCAGCCCAAGGCTTAGTCTCCCATCACTGCTGATATATGGCTCCAGGACAACTCTGCCTACCCTGCTTCTGCACAAGCTCATTTACCACTCTTGTTTCAGCTGACTCTTCCCTTTTTTTGAGTGAACAGATCCTTGGAAAACTCTTACTTTTCAGCATACCCAATAATGTATTAAAATGTATGCCTGCAAACTTCCAGATAGAATTCCAAATAACTTACATAAATGCTGCCCACTCAAGGAGGTGGAATGTAATACTCCACCCCTAAAATGTGGAATATGCAGTAACTTCTTTCCAAAGAGTATAGTATGATAACAAGATTTTTTTTAAAAAGGTAACTTTACAAAGAAACCTGACAATAACTATCTCGGCCAGATGATCAAGGTTGGTATTATCAGTTACAAGTCACCTTGATAGAATACTCTTGATATGATGTGATAAGAATGGGATTTTTACCTCTGTGGTCTTCCTCTCCAGAACCAATAACTCCAACTAACCATTAAAAAAAAAAAATTGGGCCAGATGCGGTGGCTCAAGCCTGTAATCCCAGCACTTTGGGAGGCTGAGGCGGGAGGACTGCTGAAGCCAGGAGTTCGAGACCAGCAGGCAACATAGTAAGACCTCATCTCGACTAAAAATAGAAAACTTAGCCAGGGATGGTGACACACACCTTTAGTTCCAGCTACTTGGGAGGCTGAGGCAGAAGGATAGCCTGAGCCCACGAGGTTGAGGCAGCTGTTAGCTGTGATCATGCCAACACATTTCAGCCTGGGTAACGGAGTGAGACTCCAACTCAAAGATAGACAAATCCATACTGAGGAACATTCAACAAAATAACTGACCAGTACTTCTCAAAACGACAAAATCTAGAGGAGCCTAAAGAGTCATGATGGGCTAGGTTGCAGTGGCTCATGCCTGTAATCCCAGCACTTTGGGAGACCGAGGCGAGAGGACTGGCCTGAGGTCAGGGGTTCAAGACCAGCCTGGGCAACTTGGTGAGACCTCATTTGTACAATAAATCAAAAAATTAGTGGTGCATGCCTGTGGTTCCAGCTACTTGGAAGGCTGAGGTGGAAGGATCGCCTAAGTTCAGCAGGTTGAGGCTACAGTGGCTATGAGTATGCCACTGTACTTCAGTCTGGGTGACAGTGAGACTCTGACTCAAAAAAAAAAAAAAAAAAAAACCCTAAGGAAATTCTGCTGAGGCAGAAGGATCACCTGAGGTCAGGAATTCAAGACCAGTCTGGGCAACATAAGTGACACCTTGTTTCTACCCCCAAAAAAAAGTTTGTTGCAATTTCTTCTGGATTTAATTGTATTTTTAGTGAAAAATTCTGGCTGGGCTCGGTGGCTCAGCCTGTATGCAATCCCAGCACTTTGGGAGGCCAAGGCAAGTGGATGCCTGAGACCACTGGTTTGAGACCAACGTGGGCAACTTAGCAAGACCTCGTCTCTACAATAAAATAAAATAAAAAATTAGCCAAGCATGGTAGCGTGTGCCTGTAGTTCCAGCTACTTCGAAGACTGAGGCAGAAGGATCGCCGGAGCCCAGCAGGTCAATGCTGGGGTGGTCGTGAGTGTGCCACTGCACTCCAGCCTGGGCGACAGAGTGAGACTCCAACTTAAAAAAAAAAAAAAAGATTCTGCAAAATATCTAGCCTGTCACATGACCAGAAACAAGTCTTTGTACTCACCCACTACAATCATGCTCCTTCCCTCTGGCAAACTTCCTTTTCCCTTAGTTTTTGAGAAGAAACTGTTCTGACCCCCAAACCACCTTTTCTTGCACTAAGACCTGAAAACTCTGGTATTCTCAGGGCTCTTTCATTGGCCCTACTTTCTTCTCACTTAACACTCTGTACTTTGAAGTGCTCATTCATTAATAACTACTACCTACAGGTTTAGACAGGTAACCCTTGAACAACAGAGTTTCGAACTGCGTGGGTCCACTTATGTGTGAATTTTTTCAATATATCAGAAAAATTTTTGGAAACAATTTGAAAAAAACTCACAAAGAAAACATATAGTCTAAAAATATCCAAAAAAAGTAGTTGGGGTGGTGGCTCATGCCTGTAATCTCAGCACTTTGGGAGGTCAAGTTGGGAGCATCACTTAAACCCAGGAGTTCAAGACCAGCCTGGGCAACTTACTGAGACCTCGTCTCTACAGAAATAAAAAAAGATTAAATTTAAATTTAAAAAAGTTAGCTGGAGCCGGGCTTGGTGGCTCAACCTGTAATCCCGCGTCTTGGGAGGCTGAGGTGAGTGGATTGCCTGAGCCCGCGGGTTCAAGACCTGCCTGGGCAACTTGGCGAGACCTCGTCTCTACAATAAATCTAAACCAGCCAGGCGTGGTAGCGCGCATCTGTAGTTCCAGCTACTTGGAAGGCTGAGGCGGAAGGATCGCCGGAGCCCAGCAGGTCAAGGCTGCGGTGGCTGGGAGCGGCCACTGCACTCCAGTCTGGG